>JAJHUR010074440.1:0-16806 GCA_027495735.1 Lutjanus campechanus
GTTTTCAGGCCCAAATCCTCCTGGAGTGAATGGATGACCCGATGTTTACTCGGCTTTGAGTCCTGCGTTGCTCACATCTCCTCTTCATCTCTGCCTTTTCCTCTGCAGACTTATGCTTTCTCCTAACTTTTGCCGGTGGGGCAAACAGGGGCCGCTTGCTGCTGTTGCTGTCTTTCTTTTCCATTCTTCTAGCACTTGTTGCTAAGCTGCTACTCAGCGACTTGCTTGCATAAAGTTTATAACGCAGAAGAGGGCGGGGACGAGGCGGAACGCGGAGCACGGGGAGTCAGAGCAGCTCTCGGGGGAGTGTCAACTAGAGCGAGGGGATTGGATGAGAGCAGGAGAGGAGAAGTTGACCAATGCGAACCGACCCCGCGCCACTGGAGTGAATGGGTTTTTTTCGTTTGTTTTGCTCTTCACATTGTGTAGATTATACTATAGGACCATAACCACCATCTAAATAAGGTTATTAATAATGATCAAACTTTCAAATCGTATACTATAGCTTTAAAGGAGAAATCTGTAATCAGTTTACTGCAATAAATTAGAAAATGACCATGATATGTCAACAGAAATCAAGGAAACATGATAAATCGCAGTGTCACAGCTGCAGTGTCCCCCTTTGAAATTTCCATTCTGGACCAAAATAACTGTTTTGTATGTCCATTTCACATTAATCAGAGTACAAATGAGTAATGAGTAAGTGCCCGTTTATGAGTCATAATAAATTATAAATAATCTTTTAGAAGGCGTACATGTTTCTAAAGTCTGCAGAAATGTGGACTTAAGGAAAGTGTGCATGAAGGGCTCAACAAGTCCACAAGAGAGCCCTCATGGAAAGTGAGACAGCCCTAAGCCCTCGCAGACTTACCAGAATGCGCCTCAAAGTCTGTGAGTCTGTGAGGGTGGACATTGGGATTGCGCCCATGGATCAAACCATTCTCTGCAATGGTGAATGTCCCCAAACAACAAGGCCCCATGCTGAGCACAACTCCTGCTTCTAACCCCACACTGGATATGGTTTCATGACAATCCCTTCTTCACAAGAGTTAAGTTCATATTCCACTGAGATCTACTTTGTTGGGTGGCCCACAAAATGCTCAGAGACAAGGATTTGGTAGGACATTATTGGGATTAAATTTAAAAAAGTAACTTTTCAGTTCCCTAGTCCTAGTGAAAGATTAATGTCCGAGGCATCAGCTTTAGAAACTTACAAAGTGGATGCCTAAAGATTTTCTCCCCAGAAGATAATAAGACAGAGCAGAATTGTGATCATTAACTTCCTGGTTTCTCCTCTGACATCACAGGGTTCTGCACGCTCTCAGATAAAGCAGTTTGCCGGGAGGCCAGAGCTTCTTATGAATCCGGGAGTAAAACAGAAATAAAGAAAGGCCTTGTTCTTATGAGACAGTGCAGTTTTTCTTGAGAGAGAAAAACATTAAAACACACAGACACATTAAAAATCTACTAAAGAAATGAATATTATCTTTATTTTTGTGACTGTGATGCTTCACTCAGTGTAAGAACTTGTTAATATCTTTTGAAACAAATGTTGATGTCTTCATACACTGAACTTTTTAAAGCTCAACAACAACATTTTGAATTTTCTGGTATTGTTGTATTTAGTATCAGTGCATACTTCTCCACCTGTCTGCCTGGATGCATCATACATATGCATATATATATAAAGTGTATATAACAGCTACTGTAATGCAACCTTTTTCAGCCAATAAACACACACATTTGATTTATCGGAGTCTGCATTTTATCAGATTTTTTTAAAGTGACCCAAATATTCGGTGACAGCAAGTTGGCTCTTTATGCAGAATGGTCCTATTTTATATATTTTTGCAGATATATTCCGTAACACCGGAGGCCGGAAATATACTTGCTATTCAACTTACCAAAAAAACATGTAAATGGTTTAGAATGAAACAAGTATGAGGGCAAAAGGTACTTGGAAACTCAATGTAAACAAGTCAAATTAAAAGCCTAGAATAAATTAAAGGCCCTATTTAATTTAAGTGAGGACAGTGTTTGCATTTACAGTGTAGTGTAACGGTCATTATATATTGAAGACCTAACCATAAGTTTAATTTTTCTTTTTCCCTCACAAATCTCAGTGCTTATCAGTATGCATAGTATGGGTGCATTGGTCTTTGTCAACACAAGATTTATGGACTGAAATCAAGCTAAAATACATAATATGTGATGCAGATAAAGATAACTTCCTCTGTTGCAAATACATGCTGTTTATAGTTGATGTCTTTTAAGTAGCTAGGAAAGTAGTTAGGAAAAATGGAGTATATCTCCTGCCTCTTTTCAATATTCATTTTAACACATTGTGCTTAATGAGCTCAGACGTGGCTCCAAGAATGTACAGTACATTAGCAGTGCTCTAAAGAAAAGGTTAAACTTTTATTCACTTTACAAAGTACTTTGCTCCACCTAAATCATGCCAGGGGCACAACACTTCCTCCAAATCAGACACTTAATTTTTCACTTTGGCAATTTTTTCAAATTAACTTCAGTGTAAAAAAGGAAAAAAGGGCTGCTGGCACTTTGAAAGAAGAGGATTAATATGAAGACGACCCACAGCCAAACTGCTGAGGCCTGTATTTGCATATACACGGGCTAAACTAGCTTAATAGTGACAGACCTCTTATCATCTCTCTTTCTGCCACAAAGGAAGCAGCTGTAACAGTTTTCTTTAGATAATGTGGCTTTTGAACTGAGAAAGTTAAAGATAGGCTGTAAGACAGCATGGGGTGAATTTGAAAATGGTGAAAGAACTGAGCGTAGAGACAGCACACAGGGCAATAGGTAGGCTTTGAGTAGAGTTATCACTGTTATCCCTTAAAAACACAAAATGTCATGTGTTGCCATCACAGAACAGAAACGTTAGCCTCATTAATTTACACTGCAATCTGCACAGAAAAAGGAAAGAAAATGAGAAAAGAAGTTGAAGTTGGTTGGAAAAGCCCAATAGCTACTCACGCAGATAACTATTTTCTATCATTTATGGCCACTTTTTAAAATAATTATACCATATTGTATGACATTATACCGTTTATTCAAGATATATGCAAGAAATGTTTGCTCGGGAGCCATGTGGGTATAGCTTCACATCAACAGACACCGTTCAGAGGAGTGTGAGCTGCTGATCCTCACTGATTACTGTACAAAACACAACTTTATTCTTTACAGAAAGATACAACTTTATGACTTTATTCACTGATTTTGGTGAAACTGGGTCATAGTTTTTTGTTTATTTATTTATTTATTTATTTTTAGTTATGTTTTTGGGCTTTTGTGTCTTTATTCATAGTACAGCTGTAGATAGACAGGAAAGGAGGTGAAGAGAGGGGGGAATGACACGCAATAAAGGGCCACAGGCGGGAGTCGAGCCAGCGGCCACTGCAGAGGACTAGCATCCTCCATTCATGGGGCGGACACTCTACCATCTGAGCTAAACATCCGCCCCAGACTGGATTATAGTTTATGGATGAAATATTTTCTGGTTTCCCCTGTGATGTCATCCAGCTTGTCTGCCTCAACTTTGCCAAGTTTTACTTGTTGTTAGCACTTAGCTATTTTAGACGCTAACTGCCAGTTAGCGCAATTAGCCTACATGCAGCTGACTACATGCCAGGACTGACCAGGGAAGCGTATGTCTAACTAGCTGTAGCAGTTAGCTACTTTAGCAACAAGTAAAGATCTCTGTGACACTGTGAATCACAGAGAGTTGAGCACCTGCAGGCCATCAGAAGGAAAACCAGAAAATATGAAAGTCCTTCATGACTGTGAGACATACCCAAACACGAATGTAATCCTGAGCAGAGCGGTCGAGCAAAGACAGTACGAGTAAGGGGGCATGTTGTGCATGTTGTGTTGGGCCTGAAGCGGATGACCAGATAAAGAAATCTCCACATGCCAACATCAGCTGTCATCAAAAGTAGAAAATGTTGAAAATCATGCAGTCTGAAAGCTGGGCATTTTGCTTATAGGAATTACTTACGTACACACTTTGACCACATGTAATATGGATGATTGTAAAATTATATTTCAGAAAATAAGGAAAAGCACATTACGTCTCCTTTAAGAAGAATCTTTAAATTACTGACCACTTGTTATTCGCCTGGTTTCTCTGTTTTCATGCTAAATAATATCCACAAAAACAGCACGATTCAGATAAAGTGCTGTTGAGCTGGGCAGGAATGATGCCAGCTCTCAGTAAATCAGCCGACTGCATCACATCATGTCTCCTGCTGCTGTTTTTTGGCCAGCAGTGTGAGCCTGAGCTTGTGCTTCTGTTTGGGGCACAGCTCTCTCCAAGCCAGCTGTTTTCTACACCCAGATGGAATTCAAATAAAAACTTTTGTTCTAAAAAGTTGCGAGAAAGCACCGCATGCCACCGCCATCTGGAGTGAAGTGGAAGTCAACTCCTCTTGAGCAGGATCATCCACCTTGAATTAAGCCTTTCAAACACTATTTCCACCACTGTGGCGCTCAAGTAAATGCTGAAGGGCTCTTGTTGAGGAGTGAGGGCTGGTGACTGAGAGTAGCCCTCTATTAACCACTTGAGAAGTGGATATAAGAGGGGTACATAGAGGTTTGTCCCCTGATTGATCCTCACACCAAAAATTAAAGTGAAATAACACTTGGATTTACATAAACAAAGTGTGTGTGTATGTATGTGTATGTGTTTGCCCACTTCTTTTCATGAAGGATAGTTAATCAGAAGATTAAGGTGCCAGTGTTACTTTTTGCTTCCTGCTTTTGTAAGTGAAGGATGCTGTTTTCTTGCCCTATTTCCAACTGTGCATTTCCTGCTCCACACACACACACACACACACACACACACACACACACACACACACATGCACACACGCACACACACACACCAAATATGATCAAGTACCTAATACATCCTCTGTAGAAAGATTTTCAGTGGTAAATGCAATTAATATGGAGTTGATGCAGGTTGATCATCATGATCATGATGTTGATGGTGAGGATGACCAGGATGATGATAATGATGATGATGACCAGGATGATGACGGTGACAATGACCAGGTTGATGATAATGATGATGGCCATGATGATGGTGATGTTGACCAGGAGTATGTAAAAGTTAGCTATGTTGTTACCTAAAGGGCTAACAAGGAATGAAACATGAGGTAAATACTTTGGTTTTAATTATAATCTGAAGAAAACCAATGTTCAGGCCACCAATAATCTGTAATTAGATAGAAAGCTAACCAGGTAGCTCTCATTAAGTACAAATATTATACCTAGCTAAATAAAAAGCCTTTCTATCGCACACTAGATCATCTTAGTTAAAGTTTCCTTATTCCTTATCCAATACATGAGAATCAGCTAATATCCTCTGTATTGTGTCTCCTGGTTTGATTTGTGGGAACAGCATGTTTATTCCACATCTGCTTATATCACAAGTACAATCGAATAGTACTAGAATGGTCTTTTTATGACAGTATCACATTAATGTTAGCTGGCTGGGACCAGTGAGAAACAGAAATTTCACTGAATATAATAAAATCCAGAAAACGAATGGATAACAAAACATGATAATGATGAACTTATTATCTTAACCTCACAAAAACAAATGTGTGAACAAGTTAGCTATGTTAGCTATATTAGTTAAGGCACTACTAGCTAACAGCTCCTTAACTAATAGAGCACAAGTGAAACACAAGGTAAGTGCTTTTGTTTTTAAAATTATCTGTAAGAACACCATGTTGACCTCACTGATGAATTGACTGTAATTAGTTAGAAGGCTGGCCAGGTAAGCTCATATTTAGTACAGAGTGTGGCTAGCTAAAGAACAGCCTTTCTATTGCAAGCTACCTAAATTTAATCATGGAATTCATTGCATGTAAGTGAGCTGATCTGACATCACTGGTGGTGGTGGTATCTCCTGTCAAAGTAAATTAAATTAGTGCAACATCTGCTGTCATGCAGACTTTGGTGATGCACTGGTAAAAAAGGAAGGCACGGATCTCAGCTTACCAGCTGATCTATGTTCCAGCTCTCACCTATGGTTATTGGTTGGAGCTTTGGGTATTGATTGAAAGGATGAGGTTGTGGATACAAGTGGCCAAAATGAGTTTCCTTTATAGGGTGGCTGGGCTCAGCCTGAGAGATAGGGTGAGGAGCTTGGACATCCTGGGGAAGTAGAACCTGGCATGTCCCATTGGAGGGAGATCCTGGGGTAGACCCAGAACCCGCTGGAGGGATTATGGCCTCATCAGGATCCCCCAGGAGGAGCCGGACAGTGTCGCTGGGGAGATGGACATGTGGAATACCCCCACTTAGCCTTCTGCCACCAGGACCCAACCCTGGATAAGCAGAAGAAAATGGATGGATGGATGGATGGATGGATGGATGGATGGATGGATGGATGCAGGTTAGAACTGCTGCTCCTTTGCGAGAAAAGTTAGTTGTCCCATCTCCAGGACAAAGTTGGTACGTCTAAATTACCTTACTTCTCCCCTTCTGCTGCAACCTGGGCCTGGATTTATGAAAAAACAATCAGAGGCACTTAACTGTAATTAAACAAAACACAGCTATCTGCAAATGATTTATTATATAGATGTGAAAAGACAGAATACATGAAAGTGGTAGAGCACCTTCCTCTCACAACATCTCCACACAGTAAAGGATCACAGTAAATCTGTAGTCCAAGGTGATGGTAGAACTTTTGAATAAGGTTTTATGATGCTTGTATCACTTGGTATTGTCAGGAAAATAGTGTACTCCTTTCACTTCTGACTTGGTGAAAGCAGAAATTGTTGCCATCCTTGACACCAAGGACTGGAAGTAAATGGGGTCTTCCAAATGAAAAAGTCAGGTTCATGGGGAGTCAACAATACAGCAAATGGACAAAGGTGAAAGAAAAGCTTTTTGAACCTCCATTCCTGAGGAGAGTGCCTCTTAGCTGGCACAACACCCCATGATGCACATAAATCCAAAACCAAAGTGTGAGAAGCAATACAAAACATTGCTTATTTGTCTTTTCTATCTCTGAGCTAAAACAGCAGGGATCACAGATGGAGTTGTCTAAAGCCAAGCTCATGCATGCTCCATGTACTGAGAAACACTTGCAAAAAGCTGTCTTTGGAAAATAAATACAGTAAACAGCCTTTTAGAGCAAGTGAGTGACTTGACCTGGCAAGGAGAAGTCAAAGCAGAAACCTTTGGCTTGTACAAACTGTATGAGTCACTCATGTCCAGAACACTGTGTAACCAAGGCCAAATAGACTGACAGACAATATGAAGACATTCCAACTCTATCTTTTAATATGTTTTTAATTGTCCCATTCACTGTTTCCCTGGCAACCATTAACACTGCAGAAATGATTGTTCATACTATGGCCTCCTGACCTCACGTGTGCAAGCTAATGTTGAAAACCTCATTCAATATAAACAGAGATATTTTCATCAATGCTTTGGATTAGCCTTCATCACAACTGATGTGCACATGTTAAACGAGGACAGATGTCCCCACAGGAATTGAGAGTGTTAAAAATGTTTTAGCAAAAATATGAACAGGCCACTTTAAGAACTGAATCAGTAGTTCCACCATCATGTTTTTTGATTGGCTCATTGTATTTTCTCTTAACCAGTTAGAATGGTCAATTTAGTGCATTTGACTTAAACAAAGAAAGTTAACTTTTGTATTTATTTGTGTGGAAACTATAAATATTAATATATACCTTAGTTGTTGATTTTAATGTAAGTTTGTACAAACATAAATAGTTAAAGAGCTAGTCTTTTTGTTGTCAACTTTGTCAATTAAATGAGACATCATGCATCACTGTATATATTTCAACCACAATTCATACTATTACTGCCACTTTATTATTCATGAAAATACCTAACCTGCTGTAACCTTTTTTGCTGTAAATATTAATGTTATTAGAATATAATTGGGAGTTTTGTAAAAAAAAAAAAAACAGTAAAAAATCATTAGTTACATTACCAGTGTCTTTATATTTTGTAGAGCTCAAGTGCAGCTTGTGATAGAAAGTCGGCAGCGAGGTATATCGATACATATTTCTTCAGTTGAATTTTATTCATGTCTAAAGAAGAATAAACAAATACAATGTGTACTGAGAGATGCCGACTGTAATGTCACTAAATTCTGGACCGATGTTTATGAAATCTGGTTTTTACACTTATGAAAAATTGAACTGACAGTGTTTATTTGTTGGAATAAATTTCAATTACTGCTAATCTAATCATCTCTATTCCAAAATATTAATCTTATGAATAGTCACAACTTCAACAGGAACAGGGTTCCAAGAATTTCAGATTTGGGGAGTTTCTCCAAAAATGTAAGTTCTAAAGCCACCTGGTTGCTTGTAATGCTGTAAATAAATGACAAAATGTTCTAAAAAAAAGTTTAAATGAAAAAGTCTGGACTTTGACTCCTGTTTATTGTTTCTTATTAAGTTTATACACTTAGTTGAACCCAGGACACTATTCTATACATCTAAAAGGAAACTGAGACTATGCTACTATATACAGAAACACTCATACCTTTGCAAATCTCCACTGGTTGTATCTGGTAGTTTTGGTGGAATTGCTCTCTACTGAGTGCACTTGTCTAATCTGGTGTATGCATTCTGTGAGCGACTGTCATAGAGAGCCAAAGTCACGCCCTTTCCGGTGGACCACCATGGAACCTAACTTCGGAAAACATGTGAACACCAGTCAATAGTAAGACACAAATTACTTTTTTAAAATCCTGTTTGTAATTGTGCCATTAACCACACATATGATGTTTGTCAATTTAAAAAAATGATTTTACAAGTCAAGAATATCACAGTTTGTCGTAAAACTGTGCAAGTGTCAGACTGTAATAGGAATAAGAAAGACTACACACCCAAAAGTCACTTGAATTCCGTCATGACTTTCTTTCTCCAAAGGTTTACGTTAATCGCTTAAGGTATGATGCCAGTGTAGGTAGGTAGGTAGGTTGAGCATGAGTCAACAGATTTTTCTCTGATGACAAATACCTACTGTAGAGATTCAAATGATTGCACAATAGAGTGAACATAGCACAACTGAGAGCATATTCGCTAATTTAAAAAAATATATTTCGTGTTAAGTAAGCCATTAAGCAAAGACACAGAAAAGGACAGACATGTAGATGATTTATCGGTGTGATATTTGCTTGAAGTGAATACAAAGGTCTAATTAATTGCTGTGTAATTGGCTTCATAAGTTAAACACTAGTTGCTGATTAGGATAATACATTTTTCTTGCATAATAGATGTCTGCTTACAATATCTAATTATTATTTAATTAGAGGGCTGCAGCCAATACTAGATCCCTGTAATTTGCCTGTTGAATGGGCACCAATAAAGCCTTGCAAAATGTCAAAAATCGAAGCACACCAATAACAGAATAAAGCTAATTTGGAGATAATCCTTTAACAGTGACCTTTAATAATTGCTGTCTGACTGAGTGATATAGCTTTCTATTGATTGCTGAAATTCAGCAGTAGCTTCAGAGCAGACGAGAGACACGAGAAAGAATAAAAAGGGTGCCGATGAACTGCGGTGGCCGGACTCAGCGATGTGCGTACATGTTTGACAGATTCTCAAATGGATCTTTCTCTCTCTGCCTGTGTGCTGCAGGTCATCCTCTCTTTGCCAGGTCACCTAGGAGGATGTGATCATTGCTAACGTGTCAGTGACTTTCCTCCTCGGGGGACAGCCGCAGAACAAATTCCCCGGACTGTTCATACATCAAAAGCAGTCAATAAGTGCTAGTGATGCTGCTGCTTCTCCTCTGCAGCAAAATGTCACTGACCTCATGTGTAACTGTTACATGTCACTCTCTCTATTCCACCAAATGTGACCTGGGTCAATATGTTCTCTATTTTAGCTACATTTGACTTATTGATAGATCAAAGCAGATGTTATTATCCATCTTAAAGTTGCATTACGGGCAAATTTTAGATGGAGCATTCACCAGAGAACTCCATCACTCCTAATTGAGACCAGACACAGCATTCATCCTATTTACTCAAAGCTGGACGAGTGTGAAGTTTTCCACTGTAGTTGTTCAGAGACCGTTTAATACCTTGACTTGTTTTCGACTTACCTTAAGTCAGATGAAAAAAGTTAGCTTAGTTTTATTCCTCCATTTACTGTATATAAAGACAATATGACAGCTCCCCAAGGGTGAAGCCGATACATCTTGATTGCCCCCTGGTGGCTGGCTGCAGTATAGGTCTTAAGTCCAGCCCACTCCATGTTAGCAGAGTGGACATGGGCCAAACTAAAAAGAATCTGAATACATATTAGTTCACAGCAGTTTTTTTTTTTTGATAAGTCATCTGATGCTCTAAAAGTGGATGACTGATTCATGATTGCGTCAGCCCTGTATGAACGGGAACTTAAAAGCGTGACTCCAACTACTACTCCAACTTCTACTGCGCAGACATTTTTGGCTTCATCTTTGTACAGTGGGTGGAAGTGTAGACACGTTGGCCATCTTCATTTTCAGTCAATGAATTCCTCAAGTGAGATGAAATTAAAAAATGATGGTGTTGAAACATGATTAGTTATGTTTATATTACCTTAATTTATTCTTGATAAGAACATGCTCTTTAAAAACCTGATGTTCAGTACAACCTGAAGCAAACATTAAGCTGTTGAAAATCTGGATAAGTTAATAATATCTGAGTGTTAGCTACGTGTAAAATTACAGATTGGGTGAGATTTAGGAAAAACAAAAAGCTTAATTACTTTTTCGTCAGAAGGGGACAGCAGACCAGCAGTGAGGACATTTATAAGGTGATGATATTGACATATCACCTTATTAAGCTAATATGGTGAACAAATATCCTACTTAAACATCCTGCTGACATGGAGCAACATTAATATTAATTTGGAGTCCTGTTTCTGTCCATGTGATAAATATAAGTATAATGTTCAATCTCTTTGTAGCTCCAGAGTTGATGACAGAAGAGACCACAGGACCAAAAGCCAAAACAAAGCTAAAATGCTTTATAGGGCTAGGTAGAGCTGCAGAGTGTGGAGATAATTCTCAGTGGTTTTGTAACTACTAATAGGGATGGGAAATATTTCAATATTATAATGATATTGTGATATAAGACTAGATATTGCCATAGATTTTGGATATCGTTAAATTGTGATATGGCATAAATGTTTTTTGTCTTTTCCTGACTTTAAAGCTAACATCTAAGCTAGCAATACAGCTTAGTGTATGCAGTTTGATCACTTATAAATTTTCTTGTAAATGTACACCATAATTGTTGTTAACATTGGAAACTATTCTTAAAAGAGTATAGAGGGCAGAAAGTCAGGATGTCACATCTGGGCTTGCCTTGGTTTCATTAGCTTCTCAAACTCAATGCAACCTCTCATTCAGCATATATTATGTTTTTTCTGTTAAAAATAAAGTGCTTTCCTGACATTTACTTTTCATCTTTGATTTACAAAATTTGTTATTGCTGCTGTCTAAAAATGTCTGCAGGGTCCGCTCCTCTCTGTCCTGCTGTTAATACAGACATCTGAGTTAGGTGCAACGCATTGACTCGCTTTTGGTCCCTTTGTCGAGCTGCAATGTTTACAAGGGTAGATATTTCATGTTACGCTTGATGGGAACAATGAACATGCTCACCCATGGCAAATGTGAACAGAAGGATCCAATGAAAGAGAGAGAGAAAGAGAGATGTTATACTCTGTACTGTTAACTTGCATGTTCAAAGTCAAACCTTATGCACTCCTATATAAAACTGCACAGCTCCTCCAGCTCTCTACCTATGTAAATATCAGTAATATTTGTAAATATTGTTCTTCTATATTGTACATTTTTTGTCTCTTACTTTTCTATTTGTGGCGTTTTTACTGACAGTTCTTGCCTAATCTTTATTTATATTTCTAGTATTATGTCTGTATGCGCCAACATGCCACAGCAAATTCCTTGTAAGTGAAAACCTACTTGGCAATAAAACCGTTTCTGATTCTGATTTTGATTGTATGCTGCTGCCAGAGGAGTGCTGACTGAGATTACAGCATACATGACAATAAATTAAATATTACAATTTTTCATGTTTTTCTCTCTTTTTACCTGAAGTCCCTTGATAAATTTGTCACTATTCAGTAAATTAAGGAATTAAATGATTTTGGCAGTAAAAATAGGCAGATGGCTGTAGGTAGGCAGTGGACCAAACCACTATGGGGAGGGGAGCAACCTTTCCAAACTTAAAAGTGCATTGTTTTGCATATAGAATTAATAACATAAATACTTTGTCTTTGCTTTGTTGGATGTTTAGCTTGTCAAGGGTTTATCGAAAATGTTGTTGGTAAAGGCTGCTCAAACGTTGAATAAACGATGATATAAAGTAGTTTTTCAAAAAACTCAACATATGAGGCGAGCCATGCCGCTCACTGTCGAGAAAGCACTGTTCCAAGGCAGTTTTTCTTAGTTATCATTTTAGTTACAGATGTCAATGGGATTTTGAATGAGTTTTTCTTACTTCTGGAACATAAAGTAGCAAATGTTCTAAGTATCCATCTACTGTGTCTGTTCATATAACTGCATGTCCAATAGCTTTTACACTCTCAGGCAGCCTACTGTACCTGTCCCTGTGATGATGTGGAGTTGGATCTTGTTACCTCATTTCTTTCTCAGCTCCTTTTTGTTTCCTGGCTTCTTGGGAACTGTCTGTCTACTATCTTTTAAAATTCCTCGAATGTGTGTTTGCTGCCTGTGGGGTGTGCACTGTATGTTTTCTCTCCCCAAGCCTCTCTTTTTCTGATTTTATTGGCTTTCACTTCTTCCTTTCTATCTCCCTCCCACTATTGCTTCTTTCGCACACAGAATCAGCAAGAGTGAAATGATAAATAATGGGTAGAAGACGTGCGCGTATCTGTGCGTGTAACAGTATTTATAGCCGGGCTGGCTATAGAAAGTTGATTGATATCAAGATCTAATTTAAAGTAACATCCTGAAGGAGGGAGGTTAAATAGAAAAGTTTTTTTGTGGGAAAAACATGACTACTCTTATTACTGAATCCAGAGCTGCTCTGCTTTAAGGTGAAGTTTCCTTCCCTTCGTTGATGTGTTTTTAGTTATAGACAGCATATCTTGCTATTTCAAAAAACGAAAAGTGTTGACTGGTTTGTGTAAAGTAAATCAGATCTATCGATTTAGACCAAACTTACAATGTATCACTTTGTTGAGTTCTCTTGGCTTTGTAGCAATGCTAGCATTTCTCATAGAAAATCAGCAGGCCGAGGCTGGCCTCAAGCGTCCATTGACGGCATGAATAAAATAAGTGTATGAAAGAACCCATCTGAATTTCAAAAGGTCTCAGTGTGTGTTAAAAAGGGTTATCATCATTCAGTGTAGCGGCGCAGAATACCGTGCTAACCAGATTACTGAGACACGAGTAAAAAGTGAGATGATCAGAAGTGTCAAACTAATTAGAGAGCCATGGGGAAAAGATAAACAGACTGCACCATCAAATATTCCAGGGGCTCAAAAAAAAAAAAAAAAAAAAAGATTGGATGAGGTCTCCCAAGATCTATGACAGCCAACTGGAGCCTGGTTAGATTCACTTGCATCAGCCAGTTCTCAAAGTGAGGAATATATTATATTTCTATCGGCTTTGATTTCTTATAGTTTTTTCTAATTCTTGTCATTCTTCTCTTTCAGGTCATTGGATATAAAGTATGTTACCATTGCCAGAATGTTGCCCTTTACAGGCCAAATTACAGTGTAACTTTTCTGTTGAATTTTTCTTCTGTTTGCCCAACTTTTTGCTATCTTATATTATATTACTTGTATGGCTGCTAATTACGTTTAAAGTTACAATTTCCTGTACATCTCTTCCATCTGTATTTGCACTATAAATTATCCACTACACTTTATATTATTAAAGTTTTCATTAATTTGTGCCTTATTATCTTTTTTGTCTGTTTCTGTTTTTCTTTGCTATTGTTTTAACCTGTAAATATTTCAAGTCTAGTATTTTTACTTTTCTTCTTTCTTAGTATTTTGTTTCCATTCCGTTGTTGTTTTGAATAGTGTGGATCCTCTACATGTCCTGTACACGTGGCAGAATTGATAATAAAGTTGACTTTGACCATATTGCCATTGTACCGCACTTATATCATCACCAACAGCCTGTTCTCATTACCAGCATGTCAGACTATGACATTGTAGATACCCCTCTTGTGCGATTTCTGGAGGAGCCCCCTAAAATTATGTTTTGATGTGCAGTCAAAGTCACATGATGGAGTATAAAGAGGGACAGAGTGTAGGAGGTGGGGTGGATAGATGGATCAAACATTCCAGGAGATGAGGTTTTGTGTCCGGTGTGAAACCAAAAGTCAAGGTTGACTTCTTTTTAATTTAACTTTGTAACATTACTATGTTCATTACGACTACAACTTTTTACTTATTTTACACCAAACCATACTCTTTTCCTAATCCTAACCAAGGTTTGTCATCAGAATATGGCAGAATGGAATGTAATATTCAGAATTATCTTTTCATTAGTGTATAATCAACTGAAAAAAAGGACTGTATTTTCATTACCTTAAAATGAGCCTCCACAGAAGACCATTTCTTCAGTAGCCCAGAACATACAAACCAAACATTCACTAAATATGGCCTAAATGTGGTTTGGGGAGATTGAGACCACGTGTCTGCAAGCTCACTGCTAAAATCACACTGGTCCTCTAAACCTAACCAAGTAGTTTTTGTGCCATTATTTTGAAAGTATGCTAGGGAGGTGCATGTTTGTTATTGCTAACTTGACCATGGAGACCTGCATAAAACTGATGCTATCAAGGGTACCTAAAGCATCATAGTTGACCAAGCTACTGTATTTGACAAGTTAGGAGTGAGAGTGTGTCGCTACAAAACGTTATCGACAGATTTGCTATATTTTGTTTTTATTGGACTACATTTTTACACAGTTTTGGAGGCCATTTTATATTAGTCATGCAAAACTAATGAAAAACATGAAAGGTCACATTTAGAACCAGTGTTTGGTTTGTTAGTTTTGGGTGACTATAGAAACATGGCGATGCAACATGGCGACCTCCGTGGACGATGACCTGCTCCCTCTGTAGATATAAAAGGCTCAGCTTCTTATTTTCCGGTGATTATACATTACTAATTACAAAGACATACTTATGAATATTATATTCCATTTCTGCCATATTCTGACAATAAATCAAACTGGACCTTTCATTTTATACCATGTGCTGTTTCTCTCTGCAGTACAGTCTAGTCACATATTTCTATGATTCATTTCCACATTTTCTCCATTCCCATTTTTTCCCTCATGAAAACGTGTTGACGAATGATGATTGATGGATTATCACTTGTTTATGATGATTATCCAGAGTAGCGGCATTAGCATGGCAGATTCCATCCAAACACCAACACACCATCTGCACAAATGTTCTCTTCCTGCTAGAACATGCACAAACACACATGCAGTCACATTCACACATGTAGTCACACACACACACACACACACACACACACACACACACACACTTGCAGCCTGTGTGGGTGTGCACAGTGATTGATAGACACACAAAAGCATGCTCATGAACATACACACAGGAGAAACTTATGTGGGTGCAAAGTCTGCAAATAACTGGGGAAACTGTCGCTAAGTTTTCTCTTCTGGTCAAATTAAATTTATTACATCATTCAAGAGGCTAAGAAAACTCATGACTTTAGAGGGTGTTGCTTCCTCAGAGAGACTACTTTGTGTGGTTTACACAGCAAACTCTCATCTTCAGACTGGAAGAAGCAAAAGAGCGAAACCAACTGCCCCTGTCGTGGAATATTAATACATTTACTCGTGACACACAAAATAAAGACATAGCAGTGATGGGTAGAAAAGTATTATTATACAATAGTAAGGAGACAAACATTACAAAAAAAGTCAAAGGGAAGTGTCAGAATCAAGGCATAAAGTATAAACCCTTTATAGCATTCCAAAAGACAAAGAACTAACCTGTTGTGGCTTCCTGTCCAAAGGTAAACAACTTTCAGCCAGTTGGTCAAAGCCATGTAGGTATCATGATGATCACACTGACTTAGTGTTGTACTCCAGAACAGTCTGGATCTTGAGACCGATCTGAAGACCCTATTTTTACTCAGTCTCAGACAAAAAGGACTCAGGACCTTATTTCAAAACCAATCAAGACCACAACTGCAGGATTATCATGATATTTTTGTTACCATTATTGGCTGTCACCCATTAACTGTGGCTGTCTGGGAAGAAATGTCAAGACAAATCTTCTGTCATAAAATTTAGCTACCTAAACCACAAAGTGTTCATGTGAAAACGGGGGGCCAAGCCTTGTCTTGCCTTGGTCACAACTGCTCAAAGTCATGGTCTTACCTCGGTCTTGATTCACTCCAGTCTTGGTCATGACTTGGGCTTGGTTCACTTGATCTAGAGTACAATACGGTACTGATGTAACCCTTGAATATGTGTGTTGGTCAGTCTCACATGTCCCAAATTTCTTCTTGATCCATAACCATCTGTTTCTGCATTCCAGGAGCATTCCATTCCAGAAACCTTCAGCCATAAAGGCACCAAAATACTTGATTAGGTTTCAGAAAAGATCGTGGTTTGGGTTAAAACAAGTATAGTATGTATATTACATACAAATGTAACAAATGCAAGTTAAAACTTTAAATAAGTCAATGTTGACCTCTTGTCCTGTGTTTGTTTGACCTGTCCATCCATCCCACCTCCTCTATATTTAGA
>JAJHUR010074441.1:0-10000 GCA_027495735.1 Lutjanus campechanus
CCACCCTTCATGACCAAAGGTGAGAATAGGAACAAGAAGACTGACCGGTAGATCAAGAGCTTTGCCTTCTGGCCAAGCTCTCTTTTTGTCACAACTGTGTGGTAAAGCAAATGCAATACCGCTCCCACTGCCCTGATTCTCCAGCCTATCTTAATTTGTATTATGGGAAATACAGGGTCTAGTGTTTTTGAAGCTTGACCCATACTCGTGGCTTAAAGTCGAGATATATTGGTATCTGCTGCAGCAATTTGACCATTCTTCTAAAAATCTGTCTCTTGTGAGTACTTAAAGGTTTTTTAATGATCGTATATGAGGACTGCATAGGTTCCAACATTACACCATATAGTCCAACATAAGTGTACATCCCTTTCATAGTGTGGGCTGGGTCCCTTAGTTCAAATTAATCCTACAGCATACATTGAAAAGTTTAGATAAAAGTCTGTTTCCAACAGATCCCTAAAGAAATGGTTTTCCCAGTGTGCCAGTTTTGGTGTGGAATAGCATGACTGGCCTGCACAGAGCCCTAACCTCAAACCCATCCAACATCTTTTTGGATAAACTGGAACGCCAACTGTGAGCTGGACCTCATAGCCCGACATCAGTGCTGGACCACACTAATGATCTTGTGGCTGTTGGAAAGCAGCAAATAATGCCCATAAGTTGGAAGGATATGCTCAAGAATCACATATGGGTGTATTTAAATTCTTCACTGGAAAATACAAACGTCCAAAACTACTGAGAAAATTAACAACATCAGGAGTGAATATTTATGTATTTACAATGTATGATGGTAGAAGAATAAGAGGATGTGACAATTGCAAGGCTGTTGTGCATATACATATATGTCCTATATGTGCGTCCTTCATTACAGTATATAGTCATTGAGGGATACTTGTGCCATATGCTTGCGTGCCGACCTGAGTGCTGATGGCGCAGCACATACATGCTCATGTTTGCACATAGATCAGGTAAACACACATGGACTGTGTGTGTGCATGTGTTTTCTTGGGGGTTGATTATACTGGTTTGTTAGATCAAGTGGTGTGCAAACACAGTGATGTGCGCACCTGAGAGAAGACAAACCATAAGAGGGCTTGCACGAATATACACAACAACACGGCAAACCATGAACAACCACAGATTTTTAAAGATCTTATAAAGCAACAATAAATGTGTGTTCTGCGTTTGTCACACTGCAGTAGGGATGGGAATTGATAAGATTTTTTCGATTCCGATTCCATTTTCGATTCTGCTTAACGATTCAGTTCTTTATCGATTCTCTTATCGATTCTCATTTGGGAAAAAGGAGAACAAACAGGTCAGACACATTTTAGGTGAAGTTTTGAAATGTAGCATAAAATTTAAAAAAAGAATGCATGAATTAGGCCCTTTTCCATCAACTGACATGGAACGAATATATTCGACTTCACAAAGTATAGTTTCATCAGAAGCTGACGGTATAAGGTATGTTAATAAACAGAAGACACAGAGGGCATAAGCTGGGGGAAAAAGCAGTTGTTTGTCAACTGACAATAAACCTCAACAAAATCACATCTTCAAGCAAAAACAGCTGATCAGTCATGTGAGTCAAAACTTTTTTGAAAATATTTTTCCATGTCATGTCTCATTAACTGAATTAATTCTATTGTTGAGAAAAAAGCTGTATTTTTTTATTTTTTATTTTTTTTACAGTTTTGGAGGAGTCCAAACTCTCCCTCAGAATCTGTGCACAAGAAACCAAAATATGACTTAATCAGATAATGAGTGAGGCAAAAGCAAAGAGCATTTGTTCAGATTTTCTGCAAGTCTAACCGATATGGGACTGGGACTGTACAACAGCAATGCCACCTCAGTGCTCTTAAGGGCTTTTCACACCGCTCTTAGCCCCAGGCTAAGGGAGCTTTTGACCCTAGGCTATGAAAGCTTTCACACTGGAACACTCCAAAGTGGGCTAATCTGAACTTTAGCCCAGGGCTTGCTGGTCCTGCTCCAGAGCAGGGTCAGCCTTGGGTTTGTGGGATTATCCCCTGAAAATCAACTAAACCCAGGGTTAAAAAGCGCCAGTGTGAAATAGGGCTAAAAGAGTGGACCAACAGACATATAACCCAGGGCTAGTAGAAGTGCAGTGTGAATCATGTAGCCATGTGCTTAGCTTAACCCTGGCTTAACAATATGTGTGTGAAAAGGGTCTAAGTTAGTCCAAGGTCAACTTTTAGTCCATGGTTAAGGATAACCCAGGGCAAAGAATATGTAGCATGAAAAGCTCTTTGGATGGTTCTGAAGGCTGGCAAGTCAATAGAAAAGACACAAATAAGACAGATGCCATTCAAAGGGGTGCGATCAAACAGACCAAAGATCACAGTCATATTCAGAAAGTTGCATGAAGATCGCCTTCTCCTGGATGAAGTGGCAAGAGAAGACCAAGCAAGGGACATTAACAAATGAAAGACAAATCTCTCAGGGGTCAACTGGGGCCCACACAGGACAGGAACAAATGTCAAGCAATGGTCTATGTCCAGCACACGGAGGAGGGAAATCAAGAGATTAAGAGACAGTGAGTACATTTTACATTTGGTGAATGTAAGAAAGGCCGTCACTCATTCAGGCTGACTGCAAATTTAGTAGCAGTAGCAGAGGGGGAAAGTAATTCAATATGCTGATAAAAAACAGCTGACAGTAATTAGGGAACTTACTGTATCGACATGCTTGTCTTGACAATGGCACATATAGAATAAAACATGCGTTGTTTCTTCTTATCCGTTTGGTACCAAAGCAGCAGGAAGCCAGTCATGCTGGCGTGTTTTGTCCCTCGCTCTAGATGTCTTTTGATGCCGCACTAATGAATGTCGCAGGAAAAGAGGGTGTGGAGGTGAAAAGAGAAGGGAAATTAAAGCTGCCTTGGAAAAGACCTCTCCCTGGTCCTGTTGTTGGTTTCCAGAGGGCATTAATAATGAGCTGAAGGGGACACTGATTACAAGGAGCCCATATATTTAACACTAAGCAGACCCCTGAAAGGGTGTGTTTGCTGACAAATGAGCAGGCGTGCTCTGACAGCCTGGATGTATGAACTATATTTGTACAACTGTGGCGCATGTATGATCCTTATGAATGTGGGGTGTTTTGTGCACATGAATAGCTGAATTCATGTCAGGTCAAAATATGGGCATTTGGTTGGTGTAACACATAGCACTACCTCTGTCAAAACCAATACTCCTGCCACATACTTCCCCACTCAGCTTTTTTGCTCCTAACACCAGTTTGAGAATCACATGTACATACGTCAAAGGCTGCGACGTCTGGTGTGCAGAAAAATAAAAAGAGGCTGTGGGCTGACACCTGATTGAAATACCCAGTGATGGATTTTGTTCTTTGAAGTTATGATATAGACCAGGAGATGCTGGACATGTGCTTGACATAATTGTGTGCCAATTGTAACTGCTTGGTCACACCAGTAAGTGGCATAGCAAAGTTCATTTGTGTGTCCTGAAGATGACTTTCTGCACCCCCTATGTTCACTCAAACATCAATGTCACTTGGTCAATTTGCAAATTTGCATTTCAAATTCACCAAAGCGAAATTCTAATGAAAGAACCATAGATATACGTATATACATGGACACCACTTTGGCCTTTGAATCATATGTCAACGTTGCTGCCATACTGGGCCACTCAAGACTGGCCTTTAAACACATACAAGTAAACAGTGGAGTTGCCTTTTTTTTTGGAATAAAGTGCCCTACAACGTTTATGTTTCTCCTTTGATTTCAGAGTCTTTTTTATATTCAAGGATCTATGATCTACATTGAGTAAAAAAAAAAAAAAGGAAAAAGATAATAAGTAGATAGATAATTGACACTTGAATATAACACGTTTTTTATTCAGAAAAAACAGCAGCTCATTTTTACATGTATTTGTTCACAGACCAGTCTTTGCTGAACCAATATGGCGGCAACGCTGGTGTTACACAGCCACAGGCCAAAGTAGTCAGTGCACCATTGAGGTACATACTGTATATCTATGGAAATAACTGTGTAAGAACAATTCCACTGATCAAAGTTATTTCACTGCAATGAACTGATGCTAACCTGACATGCTAGACGGTTTGTTACACGGAACCATCTGGGAAGTCATCCTTAGAAACTGTTCTGAAAAGGGCAGGTACTTTCAAAAAACACTTGGCAGAGATTCAATGAACCATCTGTCTAACACAGACTAACTTCAACCAATCAGATGAACCAGCGGAGCCAGTTTGTATATCGGACTCTTGCCGAAGCCAGGTGGGAGAAGAGCGAAAACATCTTTTCCACGGAGAAAAGCCTTCAGTGTGGAAGTGCCAAAAACTGGAGTTCCTCAAATGAACACTTGAGGCTGGATCAAAAAGCGAGTCAATCCCCACAGACCCCCATGTTAAAATGCCAAACTTTACAGCAGAAATAAACACGTTTAGAACCTGGTACAAAAATGGTTTGGGTCTCAATAGCTAATTTCCTTAAAAAAAACCTTGAACCTGAAATTTATGCATAATTAAAGTTCCGTCACAGGTCAGTATCCACTCAGTAGCTGCTTCATTCGGCCCACCTCAACCTCACTCTTTGCACATTTTTGGATTAGCTGGGAGTTAAGCAGAGTCAGGCACTGCCAGAATGGTGATGGATGGAGCCACCACACTGAGAGGTTAACAATGGCTCTCCACAAACCTATGGGTGACGTTACAGAGAGACTACAACCGAGTTTTGTACAGTCTAGGTAGCACCTACTGCTTTATCATTTAGTGATTCTTGGATTCTTGGCTCGCAATTTTAAAACATTACTGCACTTTATTTCAAGTAACACAAAATAAATGATGCAGTCAAGTGTTATGCTTCATTCTTGACCTTAAAAGAGATGTAGTCATTTTGGGCTTCAATAATCACACTACATTTAGGTGAAACTGGCTAAATACTTTGTGTTGACCGACCATCTTAATGATAAAACTTATTGAAACATGTCACTTCTTGTATTGGATGACATTTTATTTGAATCAATCAGAAAATTATCTATCTATAGGGTTAAAACTAAGCAGCTACCTAATATCTGGTTTTGATTCTCAGCTGTTGATATGATGTCATACTCGGCACAATATCAACGTAATGAATATAATCCATTTGTTAAACTGATTTCTGAAATGTTTAACACATTATGAAAACTTTAACTCAGACAAACAGCCAAAGTTAGCGTCATAGTTTTCCTACACTCAGTGTCATCATAGAACGGGTACAAAGCATCTTTCATCTGGTCAGAGACGTGGCGCCCACACAACTAAAACTCCCTTCTGGGCGCTAGACATTGTTTTCCATCAAACCAAAACAAAGATTGGGGAGTGTACACTTCACGGTGCTAGCATGGCCAGCTAATTGATTTCAGGCCAGATCATGTTGCTGTGTAATGGAGCAGGCTAACGTGATGATGAAGCTGGGATGGTCATGGTGATGACTTTCACAGGGACTCCAGCCTCATTTGTTTGTTTGACAGGCTGCAGGGGTGTGTGTGTGTGCACGTGTGTGTCTCCATTTGGCATAAAGGATATGGATTAAGCTATAGAGGTGACAGATGATATGTTTACAGGAGAATGTTTGCTTTCTGCACGATATTCAATTACAGGGTTTGTGTGTGTCACCGCCTGTGAATATGTGTGTGTATGTGTGAGAGAGACAGAGTGTGTGCTAGTCATCTGTGTGTTACACACTGTGTGTTAAGGAGTTACAGGCCTTATCAATAACACAGAATTTGCTCACTTCCTTCCTCGCTGTCTGTCTCTCGCCTTAATCTAACCCCCGCACTCCTTCACTTCTTATTTCTTCTGGGAAGTGGTCCAATCCAAATCTAAACTGGTGCTGTCCACTGTTTACCGGAGTTGCGACACAGCACAAATAAATACCTTAGTGTTATTTACAAAACAGACCCACTCATATACAATGTTGCCCCCAAACCCCATCCCCAGTAAATGCTGGGGGGGTGGAGGGGGGCTAGCAGTACAGTTGATAGTACTGAATACTGCAGTGGTAGCATGACGAGGCATGGCATCCAGTGATGTCATGGGACTGTCTTCAAAAGACAGAAAAAAAGGATCCAGGAGATCTATGAGTTTGAAGACTTATCAGACAGCAAAACACTGCACAGCTGTAGAAGCAATACAGCAATACAAGACGGGATTTGACAACTCTGGAAAGTTATCATGGCGGTCTTCTGCCTGGATGATTGCAAGGCAAATAGATGACAGACAGTGTTCACCCTCAGTAGAAGTAACATAGCAGGAATGTGCACTTGCACGTGTATTCGATAGGCCGATGCAGCGACTTGCAAGATGATGCTGCATTGTGCTCAGGCAAAAGTTGAGGCAGGTTTAACATTTTTGCCTGAAGTCCAGTGCTGTCATCTGTCTGAACCATTGACAAATACCGTATGAAGATAGGTGACATGACAGCTCGTCAAAGTGAAGCCAGAACATCTTGATCACCCCCTGATGGCTGGCTGCAGTATAGAAACATAAGCCCAGTGTCCTCCATGTCAGCAGATGGGTCATGAGCCAAACTTAACCATCAAAGTACAAGCCAAGTAGATTTTTCCCAAAGATAATTTCTGTCATCTTAGGTCGTTCTCATCACGCTGATGTTTGTTCAAGTGTTCATTGTTCTGACCAGTTTGGTTTTGATTAGTTATTTGATCCTATAAAAAGTGGTTTTCACATCATCATTGACAGCTGAGCTCTGCTCATGATTGAGTTGGCTTGGTTTATGGGTGGGACTTCTCTGGCTCCAAATGATGTCACCAGTACAAGATGGCAGAGCCCGATATTTTGGCTTCATTTTTGTACAGTGGGAGGTAGTTATTTACAGTCAACTGTCTGAACATGGTCTTAACTGACAAGGACTTCTTCAGGCCATTAAAATTCTAAATACGAAACAAAGACGGAAGAAGCACGATTGTTATAATGCTGCAAAACGTTTTGAGAGGGTTGGGATGGATAATTGGTTCAACAAAGAATATGTATTTAACACAGGACGCTGTTATTTATATCTTATTTTCCTGCCATACTGTCCTTAACTTAACCCTTACCCCTTTGAGCCAGGATATACTTGACAAGAACTAGTTGGTGCAACATGTTGTCCGAACACGTTAGAAATTAAACGTGTTGATTTTACCCTTGAATGCTCCTGTTACGGGCTGCCACAGCGGATCATCTGCTCACTGGCAGACCGGACCCCACCAAAACCTAACCTGACACGCCAGATGGTTTGCTACACAGAACCATCTGTTTGGAAAAGGGCAGGCAATTTTAAAAAAAATGTGGCAGATGATTGGATCTGTCTATCCAAAGTGTAATCCCTGGCTCTTTTCTAACTACCCAGCTGGCCAATCATTGTATGAAGTGGGTGTGAACGCTGGATTGTTTCAGATGTTTCAGAAAGTTCCAGAAATTGTCCAATGGAGCCCTCCAAAGTTCCGATGTTGGAAAGGTGTAGGGGTTTACTGAAACCAAAACAGTCCCACAAGCAGTTCTGATGAAGCATACTGGTGCTTTAACCCAGACTTTAAATGTTCCCTAACTTCAGCCGACTTGTTTTCACGCCTAAACCAAACTTTGACACAAGTGACTGCTGTTCATTTTTCCATTTTCTTCCTTTTGTCAGAGGCGTGATCCTGCGTGCTGTGTGAACAGTGGTGATAAATATTGTACCGTGCCTGGGTTCCTCTCAGGGGGGGTAAATGAAGAGGATTCCCAAAGCCATAGCCTCGTGTTCCTGGAAATCCTCCGCAATCCCATTTGATCTTAACGCCCTGCCTCGCCTAATGTGTCCCTAAGCTGGCCTTATCACACCACTGAGAGCCAAAGGGGATAGACTGAGAGATGAACAGTTGCATCCCTAGCAGGTTAGTGTATAGGCTACTTCAGCTTACACCACCTCAGACGGCTTGTGCCTCATCAAACCAGTTGTACAATAAGGTGCTTTACATGCTCGATCCTGCATGCTAACCACAGGCAGCAAGACCAGAATGAGAATGACCGAATGGCAGGAGAGCGGGGGTGGACAGAGATGGAGAGAGGAGGGAGACAAACAGCCAGCTGAGGTGGAGAGAAAAGCATTATACAACAGCCAACCCTACTCCACTAGCCTCTTCATTCTAAGCGAATAAATCCTCCATTATCGTGTCTCTCTCTTGGGTCTAAAATGCAAGCATCTTACTGGGAATTAATCGTATTGGACGGAAGGGAGGGGGGAGCCCATTTCATTTCCTCGTCAAGTTTAGGGAGAATTGTATTGGAAGCCAAGCAGCCACCTGGGAATGGCCTCCTGTCCTCTTTCCTCTCATCTCCTTGTTTTTGCCTCTCCAAAGCCATTTGTCTGCTCTGTCTGTTGCAGGCTGGGCCTTGCTCCCCTTCTGTCTATCCAGACCTCAGACCGTGTCCTTCTTCTGGTGTTGAATTTCGCCTCCACGCCGTCCAAAGTTTTGCTTTCTGTCTGAGAACATTTTGACGTAGAGTGTCTCCGTATAGTTTACAAGTTGTTTGGCTTTACAACTAACGTCTGTTGTGCAGCCCGTGAGTCATCAGCACGAATCCTTGGACCCTGTTTGGACGCAGAGGAGCAGAAATGGAGGGAGTCCACTGGTAGGAGAGTGTGGTTTCAGCTCTGTTTAAGAACTTGTCAGACTGCATGAATATGAATTCAACTAGAGCTGGAAAAGTCAACTTAAAAGAAAAAAGTGTGTGTGAATGTGTGCGCGCGTGCGTGTGTGTCTGTGACCAGCTCGTGGCCAGCCAAGCCTCCTCAGGCCTCTAAACAAGCACCATAAATTCACCCTCCACTTACCTGCAGTAAAAATGTCAGGAGCGAGGCTTTTATTGGGCCACACACACACACACACACACACACACACACACACACACACACACACACACATACACACACATATAACACACACAGTGAACTCACTTATAAGTCACTAAATACACACACTCACACTCTCCTAAACACACAACAAAGCCTTTTTTTCCCTCGCTGGCTATCTTGCCATCACCCATAGCAGTCGGGCGGCTTTACATTGATATTGACATGACATGCTGGTGGGAGGTAGCAACTCCATGCTAACAACATTAGCCACATAGATCCTGTCACAGCCACTCTGTCACCTCCATACACCCCCACCCATACGACATACAGAAAAGCTGAAATTGAATACATATTAAATGAAAGGGCTGAGTGTAAGGTGGAAACAAAATTAATTTATAATTTAATGTTACAAATATCATCTTTCTCAGAAGGATGTTTCCTGAAAACATCACTTCCAAAGACAGAATTTAAAGACACGGACCCAAATCCCAAAAATGACCATTTGGCTCAATATCATTTCATATACATTCACTCCATATTGATAAGTTTGACATATGCATACTAAAAAAAAAGTCACTATATTTTTGGTAACTTTACAACATTTTTACTTTGATTAAACAAACAGCGAGAACTATTTTTTAGTTTTAAGTGATTTTTGGTTACTGTCAATTACTTTGGCTTGAGTTAAGCTGAATGATCATTTTGGTCATTTTCTACCTAGGCCGTATTTTCCATGTGTTTGTGTATAAGTGACACAACATTTTTTGGAATTTGTCCAGTATTGAGTGAGACCACTGCAGCGTAAACTGCAAAACGAGCTACAATGTACAATGTGTAGGGGCAAATGCACCCTTCAAAATACATCCTCTAAAAGTGCATGATTTTGTCTGACTGACAGGCTCAGATTGTAGTTCTGAGTGTGTGACAGCATTATGGAAAGAGGCCAGACAGATAAATAGCTTATTTTAAAGAGTAGGGTCCTTTTTGTGTAAGCAGAAAGAGCTGATTTATCACTCTTGCCGAAGCCACCAAACTCCATTTACAGAAACAGTGATTTTATCATTGCAAAACACATCATTTAAATTCAACATAAACAAAATGAAACTCACCAAAACTATTTTGGTTTGT
>JAJHUR010074445.1:0-15380 GCA_027495735.1 Lutjanus campechanus
AGTGCTTTTCAAAATAAAATACAATGGATTTCAAAATAAAATACAGTGCTTTTCAAAATGTACTTTTTCAATGGGCAAAATAAGAAAACTACTACTGACAGGTTTTTCACAGGTTAAAGTGTTAATTAAAGTATCATCACTACGTCATACTGACAGAAATGTTAATTTCCAAGCCTTTATTGGCTGTTACCGATGATGTGTCAATGTTATCATGCATCCCTATTAAAGGTAGAATCAGTAGGATTTGTCTGAACACACTTCTCTAGTGGGTCATGTGTGGATATTGAAAGGGATGATGTTTATTTGAGTCTATACTTGGTTTTTAGTTTTTATGGGTTTTTAAAGTAAAATGTTGCATATTATGCCTTTAAGTATTGTATGAACCAGAGGTTTTCAAAGTGGGAGGCTCCAAACAGTTTGAGGGGACATTAGTTCTGACATTAGTTATCAAAAGGATATCACAGAAGAGCCTACTGTGTGTGATTTTATTGAAGAGATTGTTAAGAGATAAAATATTGGGAAATTTTACTGTTTTTCCCACTTTCCCAAAGTCACAGACTAATAATTGCACAGAGTGAGTTGAGTGTCTACAGGATCAAATAACAATCATGGACATGCAGGAATTGGGGCATCAAGCTTTGTCTGAGGAGTCTCTGTCTTTGAAAACCTCTGGTATAAACTAATATTGGATCAAAGCTGTTTGAATGGAGGATCAATACTGTATACACATTACTTTGTTTTCCAACAAGTTTCTGGACTGCCACTCATAGTTTTCAGTCATTGATTTAATAATTCAACAGTTATTGTTTATGTTAGTATTTGTGTTTCATTTGGAATTACAAACATGTTATATAGTATGTTGTTCTTTTATTGGTCAGAAATGCTGGATCTAAACAAAAAAACTAAATTAAAGGGCCTGAAAACCTCTTTTATCAATCGGTTTCTTACAGTGAATTATACAATTGTACATGAATGCAATTTTCTGTCAAAATAGTAAATAAATGACCGTAAATTGTCTTATTTTATTATAAGATTTCTGTTATTGTGTTTTTCACTGTGCTCTTCTCACTGTTTGAAGTAGGCAAGGCTGATGGGAAAAAGAAAACTGCACCCAAACAGTTCTGACAGGAAGATGACCTGAATGCTTTCTAAATCCCACTCTGATCTTTTCCAAAAAATATTAAAGAAAAAGTTAGTCTCTCTCCTGTATCATCACCATCATCTCAGGCATATATCTACAAAAACACTATTCTTAAACATCGGCCCAGTGGCTTCTTATCCAGCATTAACCCAGCAGTTTAATGGTCCCCTTCTCACTGAGAGGTCCTAATCTTCACTGCTGAGGTGTAGGACCACAGCATGGATGACCAGGAGAAAAGATGGAATGAAACTAAATTGACCTTGCTGACCTTTATTTCACTAAAATCCAACTTGGATCACTTTTTTATTAGTTGCTTTCCCTATCATAGTTAATGATTGGGTCGCAGCCGTCTCCTGTTCCGGTTCCAGCTGGGCTGCAGCTATCAACTGAGATACCACAGCCCACATTTCCTGAGCTGCAGCCGTCGGTGGTTTCTGTGCTGCAGCAAACTGTTGAGCCTGAGACGCAGAAGTCACGCATTTCTGAGCTGCAGCGGTCTTTGTCAGCAGTCAATGCTTCAGTCACCTTCTGAGGAAGCTACGCTACGCTAATGACAGTATGCTTCAATACAGTCTGTGCATTTTGGGATTGTAGCAAAATTCAGAATCCATCAATCTGTCTATCAATCAATCTATCTATTCAAAGATATGTTCCAGGATGATGTAAGGTATCCTGGAATATAGCCATGGAAAAGAATAAATTAACTCTATTTGAAATTATATGGGGAGAAATATTACAAGAAATGAGTGAATAAAGAAAAGAAGAAAAAAGAGTGCTCTGTGCACTTGAAGCTGGTTTGAGGTTTGTTTTAATCCATTTACTTTTTAATTTTTGGGGGGTGTTATTACAATGAAGTATAAAGGACCATAATGCCACCTGTGAATGAGTTGTTGAGATTGGAATATATGTAGAGTAGATGGGTGCTGGTGTGAGTCTCATTTTGTATTTTCTTCTGTTCTGTCTTTGACTTTTGTTTTATCGTTGAGATTGTGCGTCTTTGTTTTGTTATTTTGGAAAGTATTTACTGTATATAATGAGAGATCTAAATAAAATCTAAAAAGAGTCTGTCAAGTCCAATAAAACTAACTATTAAGGCAGGCACAATAACCCACCATCCCAGAGAAATATGTTGCTTTGTCATCATAATAAGAAAAAAGCCTTACTGTCACAGTCCTTTAGGAGGAATGTGAAAACGATCAGCATGATCACAGTCAGGAGACAAAAATTTCTGCTAAAATTACAACAGTTTTGTAATTTTGCACAAGATATTACTGTATTTATATTTTACATGTGCTCCTCTCGCTGTTTTAAGTAGGCAGGCCTGATGCAAAAAAAAAAAAAACCCACACCCACAGCTCTGATGTAAAAGATTAACTGAGTTCTTGAATGTTAATCTCTTCACAAATAATAACTAAGGATGCTTTGTTTTTTCATTTGAGTCCTTATAGAAGAATACTGGTTTGAAACCAATTTCATCAGCTATGATTAGAAAATATTTATAGAAAATCAATATCTGATTATTTATTGTATCAAAGCATTTGAACTCTGAAGTAACTTTGTTTCCACTGAACTTTACTCAATTCAGTTTTCATGCTCCACCCTAAAAAACCGGTTTGTTAATAGTTTTATGGGTGCCAAGGGTGTCAGGTGATTTCCAACAGAAACTGGTTTTGTGATTCAAATAACCACCTGAGCAGGCAAAGTTTGAGTCCTTATGACTCACAACCGATAAAAATCAACTAGAAAATAAAAATGATAAGAAGATAATTTTCTTTTCGAGCCTCATTGGTATTGTTTTTCCACTGTATTTTCCATCACAAAAAGAGGCATGTTATTAGTTTTATATGTACAGTAGTTGAGACATGAGACATGTTGAGACAGTTTCCCTCTCAATGAATGAGATGTGGAGCTCCTCCTCCTCCTCCTTGATCTACCGCAAAGTTTCATTTTGTTGATGATGAGCCACCCTTTGTGATATAGCAATCACAGAATACTAAGAAATGCTCTTAAATGCATTTACATTCACATTTTTCACTTTAAAGTAAGTAAAACATTTGTAAAAATCATTCATACAGGAAGCTAGTTGTCATCTGTTGCTTTATGTCAAAGCAGTGTACATTCTTTTAAATTCAAAACATGAGTCAAAATGAAACTGAAAGAGAGTCCACTACATGTTGAATACAAGTTTCCGTGATGAGAGAGAGCTCACCTCACACGCATCGCGAAACTGAGAAGGAAACAACTTTGCTCTCATCCTCCTCAACGATGTATTTGGACTCAAATTTGAGATTTGAAATTATATCTTCATTTCTTGGACATGAACTTCAACCCTACGACAAGCATAGATGTGGGAGAACAGAGGTTTTGTCTGTTGATGACTTTCATCTCCACAACCTCATCGGGCCACAACGCGTTTTTTTCTCATCCATCAATGAGAAAGAATTTTTCGACCCACAGTTTGACCACGACTTCACTAATCTCTCTGACTCGGCTGTGTGCATGAGAGGTGATGAGCTTTATAAGCGCCCAAAAGGTTGGTACCGCATTGCCTTGAAGGTCAAAGGCAAATATCCAGACGGAGACACCTGGTTGGGTCCGAACGGGTGGAGGAGTCACTCTGCGCCTGGAGAATGGCCTGTTTCCTACCATGGAACAAGCTTGGATGGAGCCATCACTGTTACTATGCTGTCTTCCCAACCTAAGATTTGTATTGACTTTGAATTCATTGTATAAGCCAGTTATCAAAGCTGTGTCCAAAATTTTTGGCATGGAGGATCAACAACACAAACGCATTACAGCTAAATGGGAAATGAGTTTCTGATAAAACATAATAGCTTTCTGAGTAATGCAGAAATCGATTTGAGGCCTGAAAACTTTGTCCTCACAATTTTTTATTAAAATTAGAACACCTTTGTTATTTTACAGAATAACAAAAGTGTATTTGTGTTTTATTGTTCATTCTTACTGTTTGAGGGGCTGATGGGAGAGAGGAAGCTGTCAGTAAATAAGAATTGATATATGTAGAGTTGTTAAATAAAGTTATGTGTATAACAACAAAGTAGCCTAATATATTTCCAGGAAGAATTTGGTTAGTAATACTTGCCTGATTTTAATATCATAATTGTTTGTCTGTGTCATAACTGATGTCACAGTTTTTTTTTTGCTTGTTTTTTATGTTGTGTCTGGACCCCAGGAAGGGTAGCTGATGCTTGACATCGTCCTGATAAATCCCAAAATCTTCAAAAATAATAACTATGGATGCTTTGTCTCCCGACTGTCACTTTTTTTTCTTCTTCTGAGTCTTCATAGAGAAATACTCTTGTAACAACTTGTCATGATTAGAAAATACGTTTAGAACGTAGAGAAAATTTTAAACTCTGTAGCAACTTCTTTTTCACTGAACTTCACTCAATCATCCAGTTTCTGTTACAACTAAAAAAACCTGTTTGTTAATTGCTAATTTGTTATGTATATTAATTTGTTATGTATATTAATTATATATTAAGGATTAAAAAAAATAGATTCCTCTCTGTTAAATGAATTGTTTTAAACACTAACTGAGAAGTAGCCTATAAGTCAAAAAGACTGAAATCAAACAGAAAATGGTAATAATATAAAAATAATTTTCTTTTTATGCCTCAGTGGTACTGAAAGAGGCATGTCATTAGTTATTAGTTTTATATGTACAGTTAACAACACAATACAAGTTTGCTCTGGGGGCAAACAGGGGTAGCAGACTGGTTGGCCGTTTATTTCTGCTGTGTGATAGACTGTTAGAGCTATCCACACTGAGTCAAAATGAGATTTATTGCCCAGCTCTACCCCACCTGCCACAGTGACCAGTGTTTCCCACCACTACTGGAATCTACCCGCCTTTGGTGGGTGAGCAGGTCCTAATGTCAAACCTTGCACATAAAAGAAACATACTGTATGTTCTTCCATGCACTTTCATTTACATTTTACACTTCAAAGTCAGTAAATCAACAGCAATCAACATCTGTGAAGGTTGTTCAACCATGAAAACTGTAAAAGAGGTTTTTGTCATAGTTTATCTGTTGCTTTAAGTCAAAGCAGTCCACATTCTTTTAGCTTCCACCAAGTCAAAATGAAACTGAAAGAGCACACCAACATTTTTCTGTGAGGACAGAGAACTCAGCTCACACACATCGTGACCAAGAGAAGGAAACAACAGCTTTGCTCTCATCCTCCTCAACCATGTATTTGGACTCAAATTTGAGAATTGAAGTTTTATCTTCAATTTTTGGACAAATCCTTCAGCCCTACGACAAGAATAAATATCAAGGAACTGCAGGCATTTTGACTGTTGGACAATTTTTTCTCAACATCCTCAGTGGGAAACGTCAGGCTTATATGACAGAACTTTTCATCAATGAGGCAGATTTTTTTGCCCCAGAGTATGACTATGACTTCACTAATCTCTCTGACTCGGCTGTGTGTAACAGAGGCAGTGAAATTTATGTGCGCCCAAAAGGTTGGTACCGCATGGCCTTAAAGGTCCAAGGCAAATATCCAGACGGAGACACCTGGCTGGGCCCGAACGGGTGGAGGAGTCGCTCTGAGCCTGGAGAATGGCCTGTTTCCTACCATGGAACAAGCTTGGATGGAGCCGAAGGCATCATCAGGAGCTACTACAAAGCAGGAGACAGAGCTCTATATGGAAGAGGAATCTACTCAACACCAAACTTAGATGAAGCTGATAGAAACTACGCCCAGGACTTCACATCGAAGACAACAAGGAAACATTATAAAGTGATTCTGCAAAATCAAATCAATCCATCCATGAGAGTGATTTGCTCAAGACCAGACTACTGGCTCATTCCTGTTCCTGCAGGAACACCTGCAGAAATGGAGAAATACATTGTGGAGAGCTCCATTCGACCTTACGGCATTCTGGTGAAGGAATTAAATTAAAAGTAATTGAAATCTTATCAAAATTGCAATACTGCCAAAGTGCAATATCCAAATTGCAACATTGCCATTTTTGGGGAAAGGTAAAATGTGTGACAAAACACCGTTATAATAAAGTACTGTAGAGCTGCGGAGGAGAGGGTGACATTTTTTCAGGAATCCCGTGGGACACAGAGTCCGTTTCACTATTGATCACGGGACTGGGACTGGACAGAGAAAAGAGTCAAGGGGAGCAGACATGGACCGGGAATTTTTTGCATGCACTTCACTGTGGGTTGACGGGAATGGGATGGAATGGGAGCTAATTCTCCTGGGACCGGACCGGAGTATTTTTGTGGGAGTGTTAACGATCAGGAGTAGAAAAAACCCGCAGAAACACACTTCATTCATTTTTTTCTGCAGTTCAAATGCTGTTTAAGCAGAGGGAATCTACCAAGGATCAAACTGTGTGTTAATTAAGGGCTTGTGGAGCTTTATTCTTGGCTCATGTTCCTTTGACTGTTATTATACTGTCGTCACACAGTAAGATTTGCACTGACTTTCAATCCACGGTACAAACCAATCAACAAAGCTGTGTTTAAAATTGTTGGGATGGAGGATGAACAACATGAACACAGACAGTGATTTAAGAAGATCAAATCAATCTAAAATCATAATTTTCTGTCAAAATTAGAACAACCTTGTTATTTTACACAAGAGATTACTGTATTGAGGTTTTATCTGTGCTCGTCTCAGAGTTTTAAGTAGGATTAAAAAGAAACAGTCAACCGCACCCACACAGCTCTGATGTGAGTTCTTGAGTTTTAATTTGTTCATAAAAAATAACTCAGGATGCTTGGTCTGTGTGCTTTGCTTTGTTTTCAGGTGCTTCACGACCTACTAGCTATGTTTAAAAAAAAAATGAATTTTGTGGTTAGGAAACTGCACTTTGTATTGTATCAGAGCACTCTAACTTTGTAGTAACCTCTTTTTCACTGAACTTTACTGAATCCACTTTTTATCTTACACTTGAAAAACACGTTTGTTAATTGTTCATTTGTTTCTGTATATTAAAAGAGTTATAAATCTTCTTCCCTTCTGTGTTTTATTGATGCTGGGGTGTTTCCCCAGGGTGATTTCCTGCAGAAACTGTGTGTCATTCTGAAACTGCTTAACTGTGGGCTGGCACAGACCACAAACCTGTCTTGTTCTACTGCACCAGCTGCATAGAATTAAAATGCCCACAGTCCTGATAACACAAATGGCTTTGAAAGAGTTGAAGTGAGGTAAATCAGACCACCAATATGAAAACAGTTTTCTTTTCAAGCCTCATTGATATTGTTTTCCACTGTATTTTCTGTCACAGGAAGAGGCATGTAGTTTTATAAGTCCTGTAGATGAAACATGGCTTCTCTCTCACTGAATGAGCTGCTCATAAAGAAAAGATATATTTTAATTAATGTTTATATATTTAATCTAAAACTTGTATGTAACATATACAAGAGTAAATCCACATACAATATCTTTAGTAGATACAGTATGTGTAATATCAAACTTATGAGCTTTGCAAACATTAGTTAATCTAAAATCTTGCCAGCATAACATCCCTACAAGACATACAGCATTTAAGATTTCACACATATAAGAAACAAAATATATTATTAGAGCCCAACCAATATGGGATTTTTGGAGACTGATGCTGATTTTAGAGATAAAAATTCACAATATGGTCACTGACATAGAGATTTTTTGAGCTCAGTTAAAAATATACCATTTGTATGTGGATTGTTCATTGATTTTACAACAATATGATTATGCAAAGGTACTCAGAATGCAGTTTTCTTAAACACCTTTAATAAAGAATATTTTTAAATATATATTTTAACATGTGAAATAATTTGACATCTACATTGACAAGCAATTGTAAAAATGAGCACTGAGAAAATAAAGAATAAATGAAGTACTGCTCAGTATCAGTCAAATGCAGAATATTTTTATTGCTGTCAGTCAATCAGGGGCAGGTTGTAAAACAAGCAGCACCTTCTCAGTATTTGGACCGGCCAGAAAGCTCCCCTTGTCCTCATAAATGTTCCCCATTGTGCTAAATCTAAATTACCACAAGCATCACTTTTTACATATGTTGATATCAGACCCATACATCGGTTGGGCTCTTTTTATAATAGTATATATTTATATAAAAAGCTGATGTTTATATAACACTGATACTGTTTAAATATTTAATTATTACTGCACTGGCCCAGGCCCTTTGCTGCACGTCTTCCTCTCTCTCTGCCACTTTCCTTTCCTGTCTCTTTAGAGCTGTAGACTCTCCCACCCCATCCCCCACCACCCATATATGGAAACATGCTTGCTATATACTTATAGACAACATATATAATGTATTTGTACTTGTACTTACTTTATTCATACTTAATTTCTTATGTTGTATGAGAAAATGTGAAAGAGGTCACTTTCATGAGTAAATCACAGTATAAGACATATAAGTCATACATATTAAACAAACATTACTATGGGAAGCAAAATCTAAATGGGCTTGAACTAACGGAGGAAATGCTCTTTCACTTTCATTTATATGTAAAAGATGTTTCTGAATCATGAGTCAGAAGCAAAACTGAAAGAGGACTATTATTATCTCATCACATGTTGAACAAAAGTTTGCGGAACGAGTGAACTCAGCTCACACATGGCGTGAAGAAGAGGCAGAGAGATCAACTTTACTCCCGTTGTCGAAAGGCTCACAGAAACCTCCTGAAGTCCTCTTAACCCTTCAGCGAATGGCTGCACATTTTTGTGTGGCACAGCTGGGAGAGATGATTTAGACAAAACTACTGATCAGTTCAACAAAACCAAAGCTGCCTGAAGCATTGCGACCTCGCTGCTCTGAAAACCTCTAAACTGTGTGCATTCAAGAGTCAAACGTAAGTCCACAGATCGCTACCGTTCCCTGAAAGTCTGGATGAATGAAGTTGTGTGCGTGCAGGGAGAGCACATGCTCTAGTATGGACAGTATTTCACTTTATAAAGTGTACAGGATGTTGAATGAAATGATGAATGCAAACTGACACTGAAGTATATATTTATCATATTATTTATTACTCTACTACTGAAATTACAAGCAGACTTTAATTCATGGTTCTGTCCACTCACACTAATAATTCTGACGTGTGTATGAGTTGATTGATTACTTTACTCAGATCATCTGTATAATTCTAATTTGATATAGCGTTTGAGTCTCTTGAACAGAATTATTGAATTTGGATTGCTGTTTGAAATAATGATGATAATTTGTAACATTATGAATATTGAACTATTAATTAGATTTAAGTAATTGGTCAGTGATTTATAGGACGTGAGCTGATATATTGTTTATTTTGTTTCATCTGTGCAGCACACCCAATACAACTTTCAACAAATTAATCCCTGCGTCCTTCATCGGTCAGCCTGACCCGTGGCCGTCAGCTGCTCACCCTGTCAGTCACCTTGCCTGATCCATACCTGAAACCTTTTTCACCCATTGTCCCCAATTATGTATTTGGACACAAATTTGAAAATTGAAGTTTTATCTTCAATTTTTGGACAAACCCTACAACTTTATAACCGCAGACGTGGGAAATCAGTGGACATTTTGTCTGTTGATGATTTTTTTTTTAACACTGTGACAAGGAAACATCAGGCTTATGTGAGGGAGTTCTTCATTAACGAGAAAGAATTTTTTGCCCCAAAGTATGACTACGACTTCACTAATCTCTCTGACTCGGCTGTGTGCATGAGAGGTGATGAGCTTTATGAGCGGCCAAAAGGTTGGTACCGCATGGCCCTAAAGGTCAAAGGCAAATATCCAGACGGAGACACCTGGCTGGGCACCAAAGGATGGAGGAGTCACTCTGTGCCTGGAGAATGGCCTGTTTCCTACCATGGAACAAGCTTAGACGGAGCCAAAGGCATCATCAGGAGCCACTACAAAGCAGGAGGTGGAGATGTATACGGAAAAGGAATCTACTCAACACCAGATATATACGTGGCTGAGAAGGAGAGGTACGCCAAGACCTTCACATCGAAGACGACGGGGAAAAGTTACAAAGTGATCCTGCAAAATCGAATCAATCCAGAAGAGAGAGAGATTTGCTCAAAATCAAACTACTGGCTTATCCGGATTCCTAAAAGAGCGTCAGCAGCAGTGGAGAAACAGATAGTGGAGAGCTCTATTCGACCTTACGGCATTCTGATTAAGGAATTATAAAACAACCGTGAAACAACGTTTACATGGATCCTACAGGCCCATCAGAATAAAAGTGCCTCATGGAAACACGTCAGTCTCAACTCTACAGTTGACTTGACTTGCTTGGCTTGTAGCAGGGACTTGAAATGACTTGCTTGATTGTTACCACAGTAACTTAAGACTTGCTTGTGAGTCCTACATTGGTGACTTTTCTCCCACATCTGCCTTATATGGAGTTACTGGGGTCTCTCTGCCACTGCCAATAATAACCACAATCCTTATGTGCCCTGCTTATTTTGGGTTTGTAAAACTCGTGGTCCTGATTGGTTCACACAGCCTGAATTTTACAAATATATTTTTTGGTGCTTGGAACAACAAAGAACTTGTGCCATTTAGTCACATTATATTGGAGAGACAGGAGAAATCAAAAAAGCTTTGAAAACCACTTACTTTGTCCATGCTTTTACAGCTGTACTCATATAAAAACACCAGCACTGTGTTCCTTTTAGTTTCAGTTCAGGCAGTTGTTACCTCAACTTGTCCTCCCACAGCTGCTGCACGTCCACACACACATTTCAACAAATGAATGTATATTTAAAGGATTGTGTCATGTTCACAAAAAGTGACTGCTGCCAGCTTGGTTGTTACACCTGACAGACAAGCTTGTGAGTCATTCAGATATGTTACTATTATAGAAATTAAGAGCTGCGAATGCCCTTCACAACAGTGTTTTCGCAGTTGAGGAGTTTAGTCATTAGGGGACAACAGATCCTCTGACAATTGCACTAACTGCTCAGAGCTGCCTCTGCAAGATTTATCATGTGGCTGCAAATAGCGAATCATTAATAGCAACAAAAACACTCCATAATTAGCCACTCATGAAATGATTAGCCAGGACACATGTTTGGTGTGAAAATTATGGAAAAGACTTGAGAAGAATGGCCATGTGTATATGTTTCAGTATGTGAAGAGAAAACAAGTACCTCTGTGGGGAGTTATGTGTACTTAAGGCTTTTGGGATTTATGGACAGCGAGTGTGTGTGTGTGCTTTACTTAATATCCATGCTCAGAGATGTTTACCCATATCAGATCATTTCATATTATATCATCATTTGTTTTCTTAGAAAACACATTGCTTCAAAAATGTTACATTGCTAAGTGTAATTTTATTTTTCATGCATTTTCACTCATTTTTGTTCTATTTTGGAGTCCAGTGTAAACAGTGTTACAGTGATTTTTCCGTAAGTCCTGCCAAATGTTTATTACATGTTCTATTATCATTATTTACATGATTAATTGTGCTTATTCACACATAAGAAGCTAACTTCTGTTACATTTATTTTTTCTTCTGAGTGCAAGTCTTAAAGAGTTTGTGTGGGTGCTGGAAAACGGTAATGTATTCTTTTCAAGGTTCTATCTCATTGAATAGTTTGCCTTTTAGATAAAGAAATAAGTTGGAGAGACACATTGTGTTTCCTTTTAATTAGCCATTCGTCTGTAAAATGCTATAATGAAACATAATTCTGCTTGTTAACAGCAATAACATCTGAGTTTTTGCTGGAAATCTTTGACTTTGACTTTGGAAAAGGTGTGGAAACCCTGTTAATGCAATGTTTCATGAAAGTAAAAATAAATTCTTAAAACTATATTAACACTGTGGTTTTATTTATTGTTGTATTGTCTGGTTTATGCTTTTCTTGTTTTCTTTTTTCTCTTAACAACATGTCAGCAGATCCAGCCTTGACCAGTTTGGTGCAGGAGACAAGATATTAGCTGCTGCCCCTGGCATTGTAGCCCACTGCCATCACACACCAGTCAGTGTTAACTCACAGACATCTGAAATGTGACCCATCTACACTGCTTTTTGTAAGATGTCAGAAGCAAAAAAGATTGAAAAAGCACTGGTTTCATCTTTAATAATAAAGCTTGTTACACTAAAGCTGCCAAATGTAGTTGAGTATGTAGTAGAATATTTCCCTCTGAAATTCTGGAGTGAAAGCATAAAGTAGCACTTTTTCTTCCCTCATTTGGGGCGCCTCTATGGATGGTCAGTGCTTCTAGCATTTGCCTGCGGATGAGAAAATCCAGGCACTTTGCTCCTCCATCCTTTTTTTTGGGTGAAATCAACCACTCAAAACAAATTCTGAGGTCTTCACAAGTTTAAACACGTGAAATAAAAAAAATGTATTGTTTTTTAGCTATTAGGAGCCCAAATCCTCTGGCCAGCAAGGTGAACAACTATGCTATGCCAATCAACAATCAGCATCATTACATAGAAAAATTTAAAGTAATAAGAGTTCCTTTCTGTCATTTACTCAGTAACATCATTAACTTACCTGTGATGAAGTGTTTGACACAGACACACATACTCACTGGCCACTTTTACAGCGCTTATTTTCACCCAAAGGGGGATGTGGTTGCTCTCAAGACAGGGACATAATGTATGACTGCACTTGTCCATATTGCCCGTGTCAGGGGTTGGCCCTGTCTCTCAGAATTCCTCCTTGAAATACAGTATCTGACTATGGTCATTAGAGAGTGTGAGAGACTATATACCTCTTAATATGTAGTTCTGGTAGTTCTGGTCAGCTTCTGCTCCCACTTTGATGAGACACGTCAGACCTTCAGCCATCACAAACTCATGGACCAGATCTTTGTCATCCTGAAGTAAAGCAGAGAAAGCATACAACAGGTTAATACAACATGCACCAGATGCGTACACACAGAACCACAGAAAATCCCTCCTATAACTCTTTAATCTTATTCAAGAGTGTTCAAAATGCATTCTCTTCTGATACCACATGGTGTCAGTAATGTGCAGGATTGAGATTAAAATTGACAGCACATAAACTTTCAACACCCCCCACTGGTTCAAACCAGCTGATACACAAACTCCACATGTCAACAACCATGAGTTGTTGCTTTTGATACATCTTTTATTACAAAAACAGAACTAATGGATGGATTGTTGTGACATCTTACTGTTGCTCATTCAACGGCTTAAAGTGAAAAATAAGCACCTGAGAGAAAGAAATGTGAAACTTTTAAAGACCTTTTTATAAGACCACGATGAGAGCAATTTAAGACCTAATTCACAAATACAAAAATGTTTATAATTAGAATTAACCAGTGATGCTAACCAAGTAAGAGCTAAAACAAGTAAAGAGTTTAAAGAGTTGAAATCTGATAGAATTTTCCATTAAAGGGACAGTTGATCCCCAGATCAGAAATACATATTTTTCACCTGACCTGTTGTGTTACTTATCCATTTAGATTTTAGTTTTGGAGATATCAGCAGTAGAGATGTCAGCCTTCTGTCCAATATCATGGGACTAAATGGCTCAACGCCTGTGTTGATCTAAGCACCAAAAAATTCAAAACCAGTAGCTGTTTCCAAAAATCATGACCTGGTTACTCAAGGTAATTCACACACTTTGTTGTGAGCAGTTTCATGTGGGACCTACTTTCTTTTTGAAGAAAGAAAGTAGTTCTGGAAGATTCTACTGCAGAAAGAAAATACCTCCTCCATGAAACTGCTCACAACAAGATCTGTGAGGATGAGTGACTATGAGTGAGGATGATTGTGATACAGCTGACACCACTTCAGGATTCTAAAACTGGACTAAATGTAGTTTAAAAGCTAGTTTTTGAAAAATCAGCTGCATATAGTGTTATGACAGCAGTTCATGTTGAAATATTTACTGAACACACGTTGAAATATAGAATGTTGTTGGGCAAGATTTTTAAATGTCAAACAAATTTACAGAGAGTGTGAAAACTCTTTTTCAACCACCAAACTTTGTATGACTAGGTAGGACTCTCACTTTATAATCAGAGGTCCACAGGTAAAGCAGGTCTTATTTTCCTGATCCATACACCTGCATGTTGTCCCTGTCAGGTTACAGCTGATAAATATATTCAAAAATTAAATGTAACATAAAGTCAGATTACAGCACTTTATCTTCCTGTAAAGGCACAATATGTTGCAATTGCATATGCGAAAATTAGTTCAGCAGTCCAAATAGTGAGTTGGAGCCATAGACTATATATTAAATAAGTTTGAAACACGTACGGACTCGAGGCAAATTGACAAAAACAAGTGACAATGAGTCCTCCACTGTAAGCTGGAACTGTCAGTTGTCAGTCAATGTAAAGTTAAGCCTGTTATACTGAAAATAAAAACCCACTGCTATGAAAATACACACTGGACTTTGAGTTAAGTGGCTGCCTGTCTCACTGCCTGCCAAAACATTATGCTAAATTTAACTGTTATAAACATCTACAGCTTCAACAAGATTATTAATAATTTCTTAAAACACATAAACAGACACTGACTCATCCGGTGAACATTCGGCATGAATGTGAACTCTGTTAATTAACTGGAAAACAAAAACAATTGATCTGGGCTAGGAGAAAAAAAAATTCAAAGTGGGGAACACTGTAGCTGAGATGTCAGAGAAATGAGCATTTCAACTCAGCATGTTTCATCTCTGATGACATATCATTGTAACTCTATAATTTATTATGGTAAATATATTACAGATTTCTCCTTTAATGAATTTCATTCTGAGTGAATGATGACTGAGTGGACCACACTAAATAAAATGTAATAGCGTTAACTTGTTGTGTCTCCACTCCTCTGCACTTATTTATAAAATAGATTTATGATCAATTTAGTCATTTCAAGTAATACTTATGATCAAAACCAAGTAGCTATAAATAGTTATTTATAAAATTTTACTTTGACATGGAAATGATTTTATCTCTAAACAAAGTCTAGACTTGACTTCAGTGATTTTGCTGTTTATTATGTACAGTAGGGATATTGAAATCTGGGGCACATATGCACCCAAGTGAACTTTGCATTCATCAGCTATAGGAACAATGCGATAGAAATGACTTCTTTGGCTTTGTTTGACAACCTACTATTTAGTCCATGATATAACATGTGTCCTGGCGTCAGTCCCCTCTACCATTGCTGTGATCTCTACGAAAAAGTTCCAAAAAACCTTTCTCTCTTGGTCCATGGTTCTTCCTTACTAAGCCCTCATTTGTGCTACATTGTAAAGGGGGAAAGTGTAAAGCTATATA
>JAJHUR010074446.1:8351-38959 GCA_027495735.1 Lutjanus campechanus
CTTGAGGTGTGTTTGGTGAAGTGTTTCAGGATTGGATGTCTTCTCTTCTTGGGCTGGCAGTAGTCATCTTGAGAAAAGTGCACTGCAGACCCGATGGTCTGCCAGGTGCAGTGTCTGGACAGGAGCGTTAGCATCCAGTTGTAGCACAATTAGCCACAACTTCAGCATGTTGCTGTCCGACAAAGTCAGCCTGTAAAAGCTGTACAGGGGGTTGCACGACATCCTGTTCTTGCACTTCGATGACGCAAAAACACGAACCATTGTTTTCAATAGTTGCAGTAAAACTTTCAACTGAACTCCGGGACAGCTAACTCCACTCAGACCGGCTCTCAGCATGACTCCTGTTTTCTTCCGGCAACAAACAAAGATCCCGTGAGATGTCGTCACACACAGCAGCAGTAAGTGAAGCATACTGTTGACAGAGATTACACTGGTGATCTGAGCTGGACTGTGGTGGAAAAAAGCACGTTTAATGCACAAACTTTGACGGACGAATTTGCCCCCATATCTACCATTATAACTCGTTTCGCAGCTGCCGGCTGCATCTGCGTCCCTCAATACCGCACCAATTTTAAAACGAGTTGCAGCTTTCAATCATACACACACATACACATGGGGAAATAGGGCCCAGGTTGAAAAATACCGAAGTTATCCTTTAACTCAAAAATCCACTCAATTTTAAAGCGATACTCCACCCAAAAAGGAAGATTCACTGAATATCTACTCACCCCTGTGCTGATGAGAGGATGGGTGAAGATCTCCAGTTCACAAAACAATCCTGGAGTCTCAGTGGAAAACAGGGTTGCAGCTAAATCCAGTACAATTAGAGTGAATGGTGACCCAGTTTAAAACGTTAAAAAAAGAACACAAAACAAACACAAAATGTCTCCATCCTGCTCCTGTGGTGTAATCCAAGTGTCCGTGAGCTGCGACATTAAAATTTAACCACAAAAGACGCCATTTATGCCATGTTTTTAGCCAAAATGTCAACTGTAGCCTCTCAGATTCGAGCTGGGTGCACAAGAGATCTTGCGATATTTTCACACATGCATCCATCAAGAGATATACGAAGTCTCACGATACATCAATGCCATGTTTACATGCTACCTGGGAGGCTACAGTTGATATTTCAGCTAAAAACATGGCACCTTTTGGGGTTAAATTTTAATGTCGTGGCTCACGAACACTTGGATTACACCACACGAGCAGGATGGAGACATTTTGTTTGTTTTGTGTTCTTTTTTTTACCTTTTAAACTGGGTCACCATTCACTCTAATTGTACTGGATTTGGCTGCAACCCTGTTTTCCACTGAGACTCCAGGAGTGTTTTGTGAACTGGAGATTTAAACCATCCTCTCATCAGCCAAGGGGTGAGTAGACATTGAGTGAATCTTCCTTTTTGGGTGGAGTATCGCTTCAAGATCTGTGAAAACCAAGACATTTTAAGGCCTAAATTTCATATTACTAGACTTTTTAAAGAGCCGCAGAAACCCTGTTTTAAAACAAAATCTATCATCATCACAAGACTTCAGAGGCAAGCCTCTTGAGAATGAACGAGATATTTAAGCATCCTCAGAATGAGCGCTTGGCCCGGACTTACTGGTTGGGGTCAGCTCCGTAACACAGGAGCAGCTCCGTCACCTTCACTTGGCCCAACAAAGCAGCACAGAACAGAGCAGTCTGACCCAGGTGATTCAAACAGTTCACATCAACACCTGGAACACATCACAAAACACTAAAACCATGTGTTCATGTTTGGTTTGCATTTTAAACTGAACAAGAGATACTTTTGGAAATCATCTTTATTTGCATGATGCCAACCTAGATGTATTACTGGTTCAATTACAGTATGATACAAATTCAATTATTAGAGTACCCAAGTTACATACCTTTCCTCAGTAGTTTCTCCAACTTGGTCAGATTTCTCTCCCAAGTGTATTTGTGCAGTTGAGCCTCTAAGCCTCCAGTGGTAACAACACCAACTTGTACAGGACACGGGAACGGCATGGTGGTCATCGTGTTTCATCTGGTCCACCCAACTGTCAACAGAGGGCTCTGTCAGTACAGTGAGGGAAGGTCAAACTTCTTAAAGTTTGGCTTTCACACCTAACATGCCTGGGTGAAGGTCTAACAACCCTGATCTAAGTAATTAAGCAAGATCATTTCGTAACCATAGGAACACATGCACACCAGTACTTGTATGCAGCAAGTTTCCTAGAACCTCCATCAGAAAGTAAAAAGGAGTTAAGACAGAGACATGTTGAGCTTGTGTCTTACTCCATGTGTTTTCACAGTTTCTCAGTTAAAAGTGACGGAATCGACAGTTTGGAGCTTCTCCACTGATTTCACATGATGGTCAGTTAACTACAAGTGTACAATTACAACTGGGGTGTACTTCAGTCAATTGTGGGTCTGAATAAGTCTAATCAACTCTGAAGAAGTATTTAGACTAAGTAAGGAGAAACTATATTATTTTGCACATAAAAGTCAATGAAAGGCAGAGGGAGAGCTCGCTGAAAATCACAGAACTCGACTTTCTGGTGTGTTTTGACATCAGTAGGAGACTGTCTGAGCTGTCAACACACACTGCTAGCTAGCTTACAGCTAACATCTATACAGTGTTGTGCTGTCTGTACAGTATACAGCTAATGCAAGGCATTATTACCACTGTGTATTCAATATGAACACACACCTAACAAAAAATCAGTGGCGGAAAGAGTATTGAAAGTCTGCACTCAAGTACAAGTACTATTACACTGCTAAAATAGTACTCAATTAGTAAGAAGTAAGAGAACTGGTGTTAGAAATATACTTAAGTAAAAGTACAAAGTATTAGTTACTTTTTACCATTGATGTCAGTCACCTCTTCAAAAACACATTTTTCCTCATGTTCATTTTTTTTTCTATTTTTCAGACAAAACAATGTCAAATGAGGTGCAATTACTGCCATGTCCATTGATTAAATATCTATGAATACCTCTCTCTCTACATCAGGGATGCTAATGATATGAGAATTTAATTAATTGCAAATTTACGAATCCTTTATGAAGCAATAATGTATGTTTTGTGTAGTGTTTTTTCCTGAGCTCACAGATTCTCACACAATTTGGTTTGGTCTACCCTGTTAGTATAGAAATGAAATTGTGCCCCTTTACCCTGCTGTCAGCCTTTTCTGATGACAACCATCCCTATAACAGTTAAATCTCACTCTCTCCAAACCAACCAAACTCCATTCATAAAAACAGTAATTTTACCTAAAGGAACAGGGCGTTGACATTCTGTCACTGCCTCTATCATTTGGTTTGTTAAATGCTATTGTGTGATCTCTGTGGATCTGAACTTACCCTTTAAAAAATGCAGTCACACAACACAAAAAAACTAAATAGACAGTGTTACATGTCTATACTGCTATCTGGATGAAGCTCAAGCTCTGCGCTCTATGCCAGGTTTCCCCGGAAACTACCCCATTAACGGTTGCAGCTCAAGCTAACTGACGCTAGCTTAACTTAATTTAACGTTTGACCTTTTTATATAGGCTATATATATATATATATATATATATAACTTGCAGTCTGTGAGTCCGGTAAAACTCATAAAATATCTGGCTATATCTGTAAAATATTTTCAAAATGCTCCAAACTTATCGATAACTCACACAAAACATGACTTGGCATTAAATTAAGTCAGCAATCCGAAATAGCCAACCTACCAGTGTATTAGCGTTACTTCGAATAGAAAACCTGGTCGCGTCTAAAAGGGAATCCCACACCCTCAAAAGATCTCGCGAGAGTAATCACTATAATCCCAACCATGTTCCTTCCCTATCCTTTTTAACCATCTTTTCTGTCCCTAAACCTGTCAAATTTTTAACCACGGCGTCACATTATAAAACATAATTAGTTTGTACAACATGCACAAATAAAGAAACAACACCTACAAACCTCGCGAGAGTTTCCCCTCTATAGGCCTACACGATCAAAAAATTACCTTGTTTGATGTCACAGTCACCTCTCAAAACTAGGGTTGCGAATTTTTTGCGTTTTCCTTACCAATAGTTGAAAACAATAACAACTGTGAAATCTTTCATATTTTCTAAGATTCAACTTTTATTTTTTAAATGGGTTAAATTCTTAACGGCAATTCATCAATTGGTGATTAATCATTAACATCCTCACTACAAACGTGTGCTGCTGTCATTGTTTTCATTTGCCTGCTTTTGATCAGATCACCTGATTGGTTACTAAAATGCAGATGAAAGGTTTGGATATTAATGCTAATTGTATGCACTACTAAAGAGTAACTAATTAGATTACATCTTTTAATGCACATTTAAGTATAAGTAAAAGTATAGAGACTTCTACTCATAAAGACAAGTAGGCCTACCTAAAAAAAAAGCTACTTAATTACAGCAATTTGAGTATTTGTAATTAGTTACTTCCACCCCACGAATAAATTATGATTAAGTTTAAATCCAAATTAGGCCAAAATTAGAGTTAGATGAGAATAAATGAAAGAAATATATCAGAAGTTAAAATATAACATTTGAACTACTGACATCTTTGTCCCTGAAGGCCTCAACCCTGTAGAGGAATTATTTCCCTTATGGAGGGACCACCAGCCACATGATCACATGTTCCTCTTGGATGCAATGAATGCTGGATGCCTGGATGAGAAGAGATGGAACTTTATGGAAAAGAGGGAACAAGGGGGATTTAAGCTTTCAGATAAAATAAGCAAATCAATAAATAAATAAAACAAACCAACAAAAAATGTTTGCAAGAAAGATTATTGGAAATACTCACCTGAAGCTATAACAAAATAATTTAAGGACAGTTGAGACATTTGGTTCTCAGGACTATATTTTGAGTCCAGATTATCATGAAAAGAACACATCAAAAAAGTGATGGAAAGAGTACTGAAAATCTGTACTCAAGTTCCACCAATCATAGAAACTCCCCACGCAAACGTCACACATGTAGGTCTCAATGAACCGACTCAGTGTTTAATCATTTATTATTTTTGTATTTTTATTTCTTTATTTTGTCACAGGTACTGAAAAGAACACAAGGTTTGTCATTGTTACTGACATCAACGCTCTGTGCGCTTTTATATTTTATCATTTTGTTCTTGCTGTTTTGACTGAGTTTGATCTCCAAGTGCACAAATGAAGCAGATTTTATTAGAATTTTTCTAATCCTGAACCTTTTTGGTTTCTTAGAACACTCTGAAAAGAATATGATTTTATTCTCACTGAAACAAGTTTATCTTTGAATTACACACAAAAAACTATGACTTTTTGTTGCAAATTTTTACTTTCTCTTAAAAACACTGCAACATGCACAACAATTTTTTTTTCAGAACAGCGGCCATGAAAATAGGCATTTTAGACCAAAACAATCACCTCCCAGGAGATTTTTTTTCCATCTGTATGTCCTGGTTTTCATCAGCCTGCTTGTAATCAAATAATATGTATGGCTACAAAAATAAAGAACTTATTAATTCAAATTGTACTCAGTACTCAATTATGATTTTAAAAGTAACAAAGTAGATTATGTACAGGTAAAATGCAGACTTGAAAAATTCTCATAAAAGTACAAGTACCCCAAAAACCTTAATCACAGTAACTTGAATATTTGTAATAAGTTACTTCCACCTCTATCTAATATAATATAATATAATATAATATAATATAATATAATATAATATAATATAATATAATATTAGATTAGATTAGATTAGATTAAGAATATACACAATAGAGTGTGGAGGACAAGACAGTGGACAAGTGGACAAGACAGAGGAAGTTCCTCAGCAGAATAGAACTGATAAGAAGGATCAAACTGGCCACTGTAGGACTTAACTGACTCCAGCAGATGGCAGTAATGCAACATTAAGTTAGCAAGAATGCCGTTAAAGTAAAATATCCGAGCAGCACTTGAAGGTATCAGCAGACACGCTCCGCCCACACCTGAAGGGAGGGTGAAGTGAACCTATGGGAAGGTGAGGAAGACTGTTATGACTTTAGGTCACATTCAGAAGGAATCAGGTGAGTCAGTTGTCTGGTTCTCCACACAGACTGGTGGTTCTGAACCTGTTAACATGTGTCAGGCTGTCTCAACCCCAGTTGACCCCCAGTTCTCCCCCCGGTTCACCCCTCAGTTCAACCTGGTCCACCTGGTCCACGATGTGATCATTAGTTATTACATGAAAAGACCTTGAGACCTCCTGTTTGACAGCTAAAAACTCCTCTGAAGCTGAAATCCTGAAACAACACAGGACTCCCAAAGGTATATTCTCCTCAGGAAAACGTTACTGACAAAAATCTGTGGACATGGTGGTATTGCATTCATGGTTCATTCACTGGCCGTGGTGGAAGAAGTATTCAGATCCTTCACTTCAGTAAAATCATTAATACTACTCTGTGAAAATACTCCACCACTAGTAAAGTCCTGTCTATTGACGGGAGAGTATAAAGTCTTCGGTAAAATGCGCTGAAAGTACTCACCATACAGTAACATGTTCCCTGTCAGTGTTTTACTATTCTATCTAATGCTAATTGATTAAGATGTTTTATGGCAACAAAGACAAATGATTTTCTCTCTGTTTTTCTTTGCACAGGGGACTCTGGACCTGTGCAAAGAGTCCATCCTTGGAACATTGTAGTTTTACCACAGCAGACTCATGTCAAGAATATCCACTATCTCATCATTGCCTGGTGCAGTCAGATTCTCTCAGCACTGTGGCTGTCTTTTCACATCTTTCTTTGACCTCATGATCTGTTCCATCCATCCATGTTGAGTGAACCTGAAGAAGACACGGGCGAAACCTGCTGTTTGCTTCTAAAAAATTCACAGTAAATCAGTTCAGTGTGCAGTAGTTTCCAGGAGTGGAGGCAACTAATTACAAATACTCAAGTTACTGCAGTTAAGTAGTTTTTTGTGGGTGCTTACACTTTTATGAGTAGATTTTCAAGTCTGTACTTACTTGTACTGTATTTACTCGTACTTAAGAACACATTTTACAATGTAATCTACTTAGTTACTTTTAAAATCATAATTGAGTACTGAGTACAATTTGAATTAATTAATTATTAATTTTTGTAGCCATTAATGTTATTTGATCACAAACAGGCTGATGAAAACCAGAACATACAGATGAAAAAAACCCAAAACGCTGCAGCAGGTTCAGGTGTGTAGTGGTGACAGTGACCACCGACCATGTTTTGGTCTAAAATATTTTGCTGACATTGCTGGCGAAAGTGAAAACTGCAACAAAAAAAGTTGTAGGCTGTAGATGAACTTGTCTCAGGGAGAATAAAACCAAATTCTGTTCAGTGTTCTTAGTAACCAAAAAGGTTCAGGATTAGAAAAATTCAAATAAAATCTGCTTCATTTGTGCACTTGGGGGGTCTTCTTCAAAAAAATATAAATGTGCACAGAGCGTTGATGTCAGTAACAGTGACAAACCTTGTGTTCTTTTCTGTACCACTGAAAAAATAAAGAAATAAAAATACAAAAAAGTAAATAAATAAAAGATTAAACACTGAGTCGGTTCATTGAGACCTACATGTGTAACATTTGCGTGGGGAGTTTCTATGATTGGTGGAACTTGTGGGAAACTACAATGATTGGTCAGATTTGTAGAAAAGGTCGTACAGATTTCATGGAGACTGGTTTAATTTACATCAATCATTAACACTAACACTTCCAGGAGTGACTGATTAAACATCAGAGGTTAAATAGTAACTAATAGTCTGAGTAGTTTTTGAAGAAAGCTTTGTACTTTTACTGAAGTATTTTTCTAACAACAGTACTTTTACTTGTAATTGAGTAATTTTTATAGCGATGCAACAGCACTTGAGTACAGATTTTCAGTACTTTTTCCACCACCGGTGTTTTATGTTGATGTTCCTGTGACCAACCAGCACCTGATCCCTGATACTGGCTGTGTAGAGGGAGTTCTACTTATTTTTCTGTTTGTATTTGTAAATCAATTAAAAAAAAAAAAAGAGGAAAATTAAATTAAATTAAAAATGACTGCAGTAGTCTCGCTCAATACTTTCAAAAATTGTAGTCCACATTAGTCAATTATAACCATGGGAAAAAAGGGTCCAGGTTGAAGTTAACTTTAACTTTGTGGCATGGTTAAGTCGAGGAGTCATGTCATCATGGAAGAGACTGCATGGCAACATGAATGTCTTTAATGTCGCCCTCATGCTGATTGATGATCAAGTTTAGTTTGTTAGTCCACAAAACACTGCTGGAGTTTCACAGGAAAACAGTGTTGCAGTCTCCCCAACAGTTGGAGTGAATGGTGACCAGTTTTCAAATGTTAAAAAACTATAGAAAAAAACATGAAGTATCTCCATACTGCATAATTCAAGTGTCCTAAAGCCCAGACACTGTTCACTTGCATGTGTAGATGGTCACACCACACACACCAAGATCAGACAGTGTGCTCACACGTGAATGTGGCTCCAGGCTTAAACCGATATTCCACCTCGTTAGAATAACCCACTCAGTATGTACTCACCACTATGCCGATGTGATGATGGGTGAAGGTCTTCAGTTCACAAAACAATCCTGGAGTTTTAGGAGAAACAGGGTAGCAGCCTCATCCAGTACAATGGCAGTGAACGGTTAAAACGTTAAAAAAAGAACACAAAACGTCTCCATCCTGCTTGTGTGGTGTAATCAAAGTGTCCGCGAGCCGCAACATTAAAAATTAAGCACAAAAGACGCCATTTACACCATGTTTTTAGCAGAAATGTCAACTGTAGCATGTAGCCGGTAGGATGTAAACATGGCGTCGATCTTGCAAGACTTCCGCACGTGCGTCCATTAAGATATATACATACAGTATATATAAGTCTTGCGAGATCGACGCCATCACATCGGCATAGGGGTGAGTACACACTGAGTGGCTTATTCTGGCAAAGTGGAATATCGCTTTAAGATCTACAGTGAAGATTCAGGCTAAAAACATGGTATAAATGATATTTTTCAAGTCAACTTGGCATGTCGGGCTTTAGGAGACTTGGATTAAACTAGACCAGCAGTATGAAGGCATTTTGTATGTTTTTTTTGGGTTGTTTTTTGTTTTTTATTTGAAAACTGGTCACTATTCATTTCTATTGTTTGCGAGATTCTGCAACACCGTTTTCCTGTGAAACTCCAGCAGTGTTTTGTGAAATAAAAAAAACTACACCTGACCTTCAATCGCAATGAGGAACCGGAAGAGGAAGCTCATCATTCACATATTTTTTAGTTTTGTCCCGTGTTGAAAAGATTTTGGGGATCAGTTCAGGGGAAACCTATAAATATTTTTAAAGAAACCGATACGACCACTCAATATTATATTAGGCATCATTCCAGCAGAAATAGAGAGGGGAGAAGATAAATATTTGTATATAGCTGCATTAAAACAAATGACAAGAAACTGGATAAAAGTTAAGTCACCATCTGTTAATACCTGGAAACAGTTGAAGGGATTAAGAAATGGAAATAATCACTTATAGGTTGAAAAAGAGAGGATGAATTAATAAGAAACTGGGGTAAATAGGTAAAAGAAACAGATGGAGTGGAATAGTAAAATTGAAATATGAAATTATATTTAAGACGCTACAAAAGGATCCTCCCCTTTCCCCCTTGTTTCTTTCTTTCACTTTTTTCTTGTTCTTTTTTTTTATCCCCCAACTCTAAAAACAAATACCGTATAAATGCAGGACGAATGAAAAAAAGTGATGAACTTGGTGACTTGTGATTGGAAAATCCGCAATAAAGTCATGAAAAACGGCATGAGGACGAGTAGATAATGACTAAATTTTAATTTTTGGGTTAACTATCCCTTTAAATAGCTGTACAGCAGCAGCTCTTCAGACTGACATCTCTAATAAACTCACAATAACTTCAGAGATTATGGGAAATGTATCGCAGGCACGGTGCCTGGCCTCGCATGATTCCTCTGCATTCCAGTTAACTGCCTCGTGTCCATATACTTTTGACCATATACGTAGTAGCTCCACCAACCTCTAGTCAATTGGCACGTGCACCGTTGCTCGAAATACCGACATTTCCGACAGCACTTAAAGGCAGCAGAGGGGCCGATAGTCTGCTCAAATTCACAAAAGCCCCTTTGTCATTTTACTTCTTTACTCCTCCTTCTTACTTCTTTTTCATCTCTTTCTCTTTGTCGGTCCATGACTGCGACATGGAGCTCAAACCCAACAGAAGCAGGAGAAGCTTCATGAACCGACTCACAGCTTTCAGAGCTCTTTAAAACACATTCAAAGCATCCAAAATGAGCCTGTTTGTGTCCAAATTACAGTGAAATGTGACCACAGGACACATTCAGGCTGGAAGGTTGTGCTTGATCTGAACATACAGTTTGGGTTAGTCTTTGTCCCTTGAGCTGCTCTGTTCTGCATCTGTTTTATGATGAATAATTAGATTTATTCGATTCAAAAACAGAGCAGAGAAGAAGGAAGGAGGTGGAGGAGGAGGGATTTCCCTGCTCCCAAAAACTTTTTCCTCCAGTTTCCATTAGCAGGACGAAGAGGAGCAGGAGGGGGTGAAGGGGGGCTGGACATTCCTCTCATACTGCAGGGCAGGCAGGGGGAGCTTCCTGCCACTTCTCCTGGAACTTAACGACTCTTTTTTTTCGGTTAAACATGACTTTAACGGTGAAAAATGAAGACTTCGTGACGGCGAACAGGCTCGTGTCCCCGGAGAGAGGACTGAACCCGGCGGTGAGATTGACGGAGGACCGGCGGCAGCAGCGACGTTTGTGACCGGAGAGGAGAGTGTGTGTGCAACCGGAGGAGCCGCTAGTCCCGCAGGACCAGGACAGGAGGACAATTACAGACAGAAAGTGATGTTTGACTGAGCTGGAGGACCGGGACAGTTATCTGGTAGAAGCACCACAGAAAGGTAATACTGCGCCTTCACTGGCGTGTTGTTAGTAAAGTATAAAGTTTGATTCAACTGTGTGTCGAGCTGCCATCTTTGGAGTGAAAACTTTGAAGGAGAATAAAAGGATGTCCAGAGAAAACTGAATGTTACATTCAGTTATTGAGTCCTGAAGGCAGCACAACAAACAGTTGTTAGAGAAAATGCTGCTTTCAAGTCCTCATGTCAGTCACACTGCTTTCATTCAGTGATGGCTGTTGTAATGACTTCAAGTAACTTAGCCGAAGTATGTTCTCTAATAACCGCTCACAGCAGCTTGTGTAGGTCAGTGTATCACTCACTGCATCCCTGCCTGTGTTACCACAAGTAGTCTGGATTTTCCAGTGTGGGGGCCACAGCAGGGGTCCTTGAAGTTGTTCTAGGGGGTCCTCAGGGACATGGAAAAACATTGTGTCACTGCTGTAACAAACACAAGCTTCCACTGAGAAAGTGCATTAGCTTGTTTAATATGCTTAACGTGAGATTTCTGTCCGTGTTCAGTGTGGACGGGAACATCTGACAGGCTGCTGAACAGAGGTTTGCTCTGTGAGCTCTGCAGCATGTTGCTGCCTCTGTAAATCCAAGTTACAACCTGACCTTTGACCTGTAGAGAACAACATCCATATCACAGGTCTGGAGAGAAAGAAATCCAATGTCTCTGTAGCCTTAATTTGAATATTGCAAGGTAGGGCTGCAACTAAAAATGATTTCATTAATGATTTGTCTGTTTAGTAGCTGTTTGATTCATAAAATGTCAGAAAATGGTGATCAAATATCATGATTTGTCCACAATCCAAAATTTACTGTCACATAGTTAGAGCTGCAATGATTAATCAGTTATTAATTGATTGTTAAATTAATTGCCAACTATTTTGATAATCAATTAATCAGTTTGAGTTTTTTTTAGAAGAAAAAAGAAAATGCTCTGATTCCCAGAAGCCAATATAAAAATCATGGCAATGTGATTTTTGTTGTGGTTTGATACAAACCACAACACAAATCTGTTGCAGAATCTCCCATTCTCCCAAAACAATGGAAGTGAATGGTGACCAGTTTTCAAACGTAAAGAACAACTGGACAAAAAACATAAAATGCCTCTATACTGCTCGTCTGGTGTAATCCAAGTCTCCTAAAGCCCTGACAAGACATTTGCACACCGTCACACCACACACACCCAGTTCAGGCAGTGTGCATGCACAAATTTTTTTCAGTCAACTTGGAATACTGGGGCTTTAGGAGACTCAGATCACACCAGACGAGCAGTATGGAAGTGTTCTATGTTTTTACTCTGTTGTTTTGTCATGTTTGAAAACTGGTCACCATTCACTTCCATTGTTTGGGAGATTCTGCAACACTGTTTTCCTGTGAAACTCCGGCAGTGTCTTGTGGACTAAAAAACTAAACCTGACCTTCAATTGGCATGAGGGTGATGAGATAATGACTGAAGTATCGTTTTTGGGTGAACTATCCCTTTAAGATTAGAGTTAAAGTCATTCATGTTGCCGTCCAGTCTCTTGTCATGATGACATGACTCGACTTTGGCGTGCCAGAAAGTTAAAGTTCAGAGGAGGAAAAAGGAAAAAAACTGTGATTTAAATATTGTGATTAATTGTGCAGCCCTACTTTTTGTCATATCTCATAGTTTTATTTTTAGTCCAGTTTTTTGTTTGTCCATCCGTTTGTTCCTAATGGCTTTATATCATTGGTTTCTTTTTCTGTTGAATTAGTGTGTTTTAGAAAGATCAATGTAAAGCCCTCAATGCCCCATCTGCAGTTTTAATGGATGGAACTATTTATTTATTGATTTCATTGTTTGCCATGGGTCCTAATTTAAAGTATCACACACTATCAAGGGGAGCACTGTCAGCCATTTTGAAAGAGACATGAGAGACTCTATGATGGTTGTTTCTTACAGTAGTTTATTCTTCAGTAGTCCTGTATGTTAGGATGAGGGTTAAATATTAGAGGCATATTTCTGTCAGTGATCTATGAGATGGCAGTATGGTTAACAAAATGACAACATGTTATAATACTAGAAAATAATGTTGTAATATGTGGCGTCTGTCTCACGTTGTGTGTGTTAATGCGATACATTCATCCTTCAGTCATGCGAGTGACATTAAAGTTGTCAAATTGGGCACGTTTCTCTGTGTTGATCCAGCGTGTGAGTGGCAGCTGGCCATCCATCTTTTTTGGAATGTTAAGGAGGTAAAACCATGGCACATGATCTGCTGCACACTTCTCTCCTCAAATATTCAGCTTTTCAAAGTTCAGGTTTAAGGAGCAGTCCTTCTCCGTCTCAGTGCTGCCAAAGTTAGGACAGAGTTTTAAAAGGCCATACTGAGGATGTTTGTGTTCCATCATTGCTGAACATTTTCCAAAGTTTTATTTTCTGTAGCTGGAGAACACTGGAGCACTAATTTGCTTAGTTACTACTGCATGACCACGATGCTGTGTAAGCTACACCACACAGGGCTCTATAAGGTTCCCAACCTTTTTTCCTTGGAGCCCCTCCTACTTGTATCAAAGGAAAGCTGAGCCCAGTCATCCCAAATTTGTTTATGTTGTTTATGCTGATCATATTTTCCTCTTGTTTATATTGTTTGTTTGCTTATTTTAATTTATTTATATATTTTCTTTCTATTTTTGCTATGCAATTTGCTGCTGTAACACTACAAACTTCTGCTTTATGGGACTAATAAAGAATTATCTTAAATTAACTCTCCAAAATCAACATCAATCATAATTGTTTTCATTCTTAGAACGTCTACCTTTGGTAAATATCTTTTTTCGAATATAAGCTTGTATTTTTTCTCATAACAACCCAACAGAGTAGCTGCTACACACTCATCTTTACCAAAAGAAGAATAATGATTCATCATCACAGAGCTGAGAGGTCACAGAGTTGTGCCCTACTAAGTAGTCTAATATTTTAAATTGAGAACAAAGAAAGGTATCTTTTTAAATACTTTTGTATCTAGACTTTTGTATAAATTGTGATTTTAGTTGACATGTGCAAATCTGCTTTTGAGGACCAAAGTCTTGGGGACCCCCTGTGATTTCTGGTGACCACCTGAGGGGGGCCTGGACCCCAGGTTGGGAACCGATGCTCTGTCAGATGACATAGTAGTGGATTTGACCGTGTTGTGAATGTGATTTTTAAGAAATGCTGCAAAGGATACACTTCATTAGGAATTTGTTACAAGTTCTTTCTTTTGAAGAGGCCACAAATAAGTGATTCATCACAGTTTGAACTTTGTCACCACAACATGCTGCAGAAATACAGAAATTGGAAAGTAACTTATACTGATGGAATGTCAAAGAGGTTTTATAAAATTGATGAAGTCATTCCCAGACACCATGAAGACTATGGAAGAAAATTCTGTGAATCTAAGATTTATATTTGCAGTCAACTTTTCATAAAGTATTTAAAATTTGCACATTGTTTTACTGATGAGAGGACAAAAATGAGAGCCTGTTAATCCACCAAAGTACACGTATTTTGTCTTGTTTATGAAGGAGGCTAAAATGTCCTGTATTGTTTTCCAGATGAGAGGAATTAAAAACAGTGGTATGTCCCGTTAACTCATCCTAAATGCATTTATTTCTCATTTATAAAATATTTAATGTGTATATGTTTTAAGTAGCATGCATCAATGTAATATGAGGTGATGAGGAAATGGCAGTAAAAATGATCAGGAATGTTAATTTATGCACAAGGTAAATCTCCCAAGATTTATTGATAAAGCCTATTGTGAATTGGGTTGTGATGGTCTGTCATTTTAAAAACAGAAAAAAAGTGTGGGAATCACTGCTGTATAATATCATATTTAAGGAGGTTTCGCCAAGTCTTTGCAAGCTTTGTCATGTGTGTCCTCTGCAGCAGACAGCTGTGTTCTGTGTTTCTTCACTGATGACCTTCCTTCAGAACACATAGACAAATTAGTTAGACTACAGAAAATTTGCTTAGTGACCACTTGGGCTGTTACCATCTGTGAGGTCGCAGCCCCTCCAGAGTCTCCCTGTACTTCCATGTAGGAAATATTTGAGTGTGAATGAGAACCCCCTACAGATTAGAGGCCGTGGGGCCCACTGGGTTACATTCAGAGCCTAGAAATTCCTCTCACTGCTCAGCTCCTCTGTCATATAAACACTTCTTGCTCCACTTTTACCACTTTCTTCCAGCTTCTGCCTCTTTCCCTCTCGTTCTCTCGCTCCTCCCCCCTCTCCATTCCTCTTAACTTCCTGTCATCTGCTCGGCCCATTTTTATTTTTTGTTTAAAAGCCGCGGCCTCCTGACTGGACTAAATCTCCCAGTGGACAGAGAGCTTTTGAAATCACCTTCCAGTCTGAATGGGACTGTAAACAGAATACAGTGGAATTCAGGACAGTTTAATGCATTTTGTGGAGAAGTCAGGAAACGGCACATGATTTGACAAACAGAACAAAATCTTTCTGCCTAGTTTGTTCCTTCTAGTTGGGGGGGGGGGGGACAGAACCAATGCATAATATTTATTTTTATTGTTGATTAATCTGTCGATCATTTTCTCAATTATTGATTAAAAATTGATCCTGTTACAATCTTGTCAGTTGAAAAATAGGTCCAAACATGAAGCATTTGCTGCCATCCCTGTGTTTTCACCCATTTTTCAAGTCTGTCCTGTTTCCAGTTATTTTCATTATCAATCAATCTGTTGATTGAAAATAGGTCCAAACATGCAGCTATTTTTCAACCTTTGACCTATTGACCTATTTCCAAAGTCTTTTCTCCATTAATGGATTCCTTTTTTTGGTCCATAAAATTTTAGAAAATGGTAAAAAAAAAAATGTTGATCAAAGTCCAAGATGATGTCCTCAAATGTTTAGTCCACATCTTGAAGATATTCAGTTAACTGTCAGAGAGGAGTAAAGAAAGCAGAACATATTCACATTTAAGAAGCTGGAACCAGATCATTTTGACTTTTTTTCATAAAAAAAGGCACAATACAATTAATAGATAATCAAAATAGCTGATTAATAGTTTATTAATAATTGATTAATCCCTGCAGCTCTATAATGATTGCTAAAAAAATTTGGGATGGGAGGGCATGAACTTCTTTCAGCCTTTGAAGAAGGGGGATGGCAAGTCAGAAAAGTTAATTGATGGAAAGTAAAGTCACACACACGCGTGGGAAACCAGGCAGCAGCGATTACATTCTCCTTCCTGTAATGCTTCTGATGAAAATCCTCAATCCCCAGGGGGTGGCAGCACCCCCTAAAATCTGATGTAGTAAAAAACATCAGCTAACAAAAAAGTTAAACGTTTCCTCTCCTTTCCTTTTTTTGTCCTGGGATATATTCAGTAGGTGTCCACGTGCATTTGTGGTGAAAAATCAAATATCTGCTGCGTTGCTTCCAGCTTGTACCACGGCTCACTCACTGCTTCAGTGTCAACAGGAGACATTTCAGATACACAGAGTGTGTTCTTTAGCAGACACTTTTCTAATGTCGTTACAACATTAGTTGTGTCCTAGCTCACACTGTCTTTAATATATGGAGCAGCCTATTTCCACATTAGGCAAGTAAAAGTCATAAACATCCAGGTCCTCTCCTGTTATCTCTCATTTAAATTTAACTATAGCCAGTTGTGGTGGCTATACTAGTTATTATTATTATTATTATTATTATTATTATTATTATTATTATTATTATTATTATTATTTCATACTTGTTCTGTTTGACAGGAACAAAAATATGTAAATGAGAACAGCTATAATGTAAATGTGCCTGTTATAAAACAAATTTATGCATTAATGGTAGAAGTGGTTAATTTAGCGTTGTGTTTAAACCCCTGATGGCTAGATGGCAGTGTTGTTATCCATCTTCACTGTTTTGATTCCATAAAAACAAACTTTTTTATCTCACATATTCTGCGTATGGTGGTGTGTTCTTTATACAATGACAGTTTTTCTAAAATTAGATTTTAAAAATAGCAATATATCGACTTGCTTACAGGACTGCACAATATATATATATATGTAATATATATATGTGGAATCATAACCCCAGTATCCTCAAATCTGTTGTAACACCATATTCCTGCAAATGCACAGCCCTATTATGCATACACATGTTGTTTCTGTTTTATAAATCTGTCATTGTGGAAATGGATGCAGATGCACTAGCTAATACTGAGAATATGAAGTGTTATAGCTTCAGCACACTCAGATCTGCACCACTGAATATATTAAACTTATTAAATGTTGCACACCTTTCAGGCTGCAGTGGTGCACAGTAAATAAGATGTGTGAGTACTGAGTGGAAGTAGATTGTGATCAACCTGTATGGGTTTTTCAGTGGCTGATGCTGATGTCTAGAGAGCAGTGCAGTAATATATAATATCAAGGTGAAGAAAAGTTGTGTTTAATTCCTTTATTCTATGCACATTACAATCCAGTATACACAGTTATCTTTGTCAGTAACATATTAATTACTAGAATACATGTTGATTTCAGAGTGTGTCTAGTTCAACTATATTATACTATACTTTATAACATTACTTATATTTAACAGTTGCTAATAATGGTTTTAGGTTCGATTTGCAGTCATTTAGGATTAACTGGAGAAACATATTTAGTAAAGACGAGGATGACTAAGGACATTTAGACAGAATATCCTTCAGGAATATGTATTTGTTGGTGGCAAAAAACTAATGACTTATAAAACTGTCATGTTTTGAATGTATTATTTTGACAATATTTTACAGTATTGAAATCATGCAAAACAATTAACATATTTGATTTTTGAATCCAAAAATGAATCAAGTGAATAAACAAAATGCAGTGACTCTCTAGTTAGATTAAATACTTATAAACATATGATGATCATATAGAATATGATGCATTGCTGTAGATTAACGTAGCCAATAGAATATAAACATGTTACATTTAGCTCAACCTTAAAAATCCACAGCAGTAAAATGCAGCATACACGGGCTCAACAACAAGGATTGCCGGCCTGCCCGGGGCAAGTAAAATTCCATGTTCGGCAAGTAAATGTAGCAATTCACTTACCTGACTGTGGACATGTTAAAAAAGAATTAAACTATTAAAATTTTTTGATTAATGATGGATGATTTATGGAAAATATTTTTAAATGGAAAGAATGCATTAAAAGCCTCAAATACAAAGATCTCCTGCTTTTCTCCACCATTTACCATTAAACTGAATATATTTATGTTTTAAAACTAAATTTTGCTTTAATACTGACTTGATACACTTTGATACTGACTTTCAGCGTGTTTACTGGTAGTGGAGTATTTCACAGTGAGGCTGATATCAGTACTCTGATATCGTTTAAGGACTTTTGAGGAAGATGGGCTTGTGGGTAACCTGTGTGTCTGTGTGACTGAGTCTAGCAGGTTTGGTGAGAAAATGAGATTTTCCTGGTGTGTGAGGGGTAGTGATGTTACTTTAGTCAGCCATAAAGTGTGTAGATAAGCTCACGTTACAGTGCAATAGTGAAAGGTTGTGTTGTGTTTGCTGCCTCAGAAAAGAACTAAAAAGTCCTTGTTTATGTAACGTTGCTACAGCGTCTTCCTGTACACTCCACAGCAGAGCTGGGGCCTCATGTACACAACACAACCTTTCACTATTGCACTGTAACGTGAGCTTATCTACACACAGCTCACATTCAATTGAGTGCTTTTACTAATAGTAAAAGCACTCAATTGAATGTGAGCTGTTTTCACGTTTTTGTTAAAGGCCCAGCTCCTAACACTTCTGGTAGTAATTAATGATCAGCTATTAAAGGTTTTATTTATGTTGGACCAGAATCAGAAAACACCAGATTCAAGCAAGAGGCAGAAAAGGATATTTGTGATGTTAAATGGCCACACAAGACAAAGGGTTACTGGTACCCTGTATTTTTCCCCCACAAATAACAAAATAAATATATAAAAATGAAATTAATCATTCAGTGTACTGTCAATATCACACAGATATTATATCACCTCAAATAAAACAACAGGCCTATCAAATGACAGCTCTTTTCAATCTGTTCTTCAATCTCTTCTATCTGACTGATTCAATATTGTCACTTCACAAATCACTTCAATCTTAGAACTGCTCACTATTCACTGTCTCATCAATATCAAAATCACCATAACCACATCACAATAACACCATACCCACAATAAAACTTCTCGGTCCATCACTGTTCAACAGGTTTCTGAGCTGGGCCTCTCTACAAACTTACAGCAAAGTATAGGCTGTTCTTTTTCTGTTTTGACAACTTATGTTGCTTTTTCTTTTTCTTTTTTACAGTTTTATCTATTATAGCCTATTTACCGTTCACAACAGCTTCTCTCTCCGCTTCACATAGCGTCTGACGTTACTTTCTAATCTGCCTGCGGAGCACACGCGGGCGCGCGCTTCGTTAACACAGCAAAGGCGAATTTATGAATGGGAAAGAGAAAGTTCTCTCACAAAATCATGTTGATATGTATCATTGCGCATTTTTAAATGGTTATACGGAAACGGGACGTTTTCTAGTGGGCATACGGCGTATGCCTACGTATCACGTAGACTATACCACTGATGCGCAGCAAACTTAAATATTGAATAGAAAAAAGTCACAAAGACAACTTGCTGTCATAATTTTAAAAAAGGTACAGTTGTCAATAATGATCAATTATTAAAAGCTAAATTGTCTGCTGTCTATTACAGTAGTAGTGTCTATATACAGTACAGTAATATTTTTGTGTCGACAGTGTCAAACGGAAGAACTTTTATTTTGAAGAGTACAGTGAAAGGAAGCACACTTGCCAATCAGAGGGCCCGCCCACCAATGAAACGAAACATGGAGTGGTAAATTTGTTTTTGGTTATAGAACAGAAAACAAGGGATTGAGCTGAATTTCCGTTTATTCGTTTTTTTGCCAAAAAAGAAAAAACAAACCGTTTTGGTCCTTACTAGAGTTGGGCAATCTTGCCCACAGTCAGATCGTCCTATCGCCACTCTGTGGGATCGCCAATACACGATTCCATCATGTGTGTGTGAGTGTGTGTGTGTGGGGGGACTCCGTAGCCGGGACGACTCAGCAGCCGCCGCATGCACGTGCATTTTGCAACACATCCTGTACTGAATGGCTGCTCCACCTTAAGGCTCAAGACTAGTGTATTATCAAGGTATTAATTATTTTAGGCAGAAAGTGTAATGTCATATCAACATTATAATGAACACAATATTGACTGAACAAGCCGCACGTCGCTTGATCTTCGCTATACTGCCAGGATGATTGATACAAGTTAATTACTGTACTTGTGATCTGTCGCTATCTAACTGAACAGCCTCATAGGAATGATATTTTACAAATCTTAATATTTTATTCTAACGAAATTCGTTAAGGCAAGTAATTCGGTGCTTTTAAAGTCACGATATTAAGACACGGATCCTTTATTTTGTCTGCTGTCAAACGCTGGTGCTGCGTCTCTCCAGCATGGCGTGTCGCGGTGCGCGTCCCTGTGTTAGATACAGTCAGTTAATAAAGTCAGTGATCACAAGTTAGAATTACCTCATTTTTATTCACCGAGGTTTTGATTGGATTCTTCAGGAGATTTTAGCGTCTTTCTTCTGTGACAGACGCATTTCACTACCGCCAGCTGTTGCAGGTAAATCCGTCTGTATGCTGCATCTCTGTCAGTATTTAACCCAGAAGTTATTTGGAAAAGTATGAATCTAGTGCATTAAGGGTCAGAAGTGTTTGAATTCGTGGTGTTTTGTTCTTATTAATCAATTAATTTTAGCCGCAGTAGCTCCGCCATCATATGCACGCACACACACGCGCACACACAACAACCCGTCACACCCACTTCACTTTCTTGGGGTGTTTCGACAGAGCACCTTCAGCCACAGACTGATCCCTCCAAAATGCAAGACTGAACGCTACCAGAAGTCTTTTCTGCCAGCAGCATTTAGACTTTTTAATGTGCAATAATGTGTATGTGCAATAGTGATCTTTTATGTGCAATAGTGAATTTTTTTGATCTTTTTTGTGTGTTTCTGTGATGATGGGCTATCTGAGTGTCTTTTGCTGCTGTAACAAAAGCAATTTCCTTGAAGGATTAATAAAATTTCTATCTATCTATCTATCTATCTATCTATCTATCTATCTATCTATCTATCTATCTCATATACACACGCTCTCTCTCCCTCTCCCTCTGTCTCTCTCTGTGTCTCTGCCCATCTGTCTATCAGTCTCTCTCTGTCTCTCTGCCTATCTGTCTGTCAGTCTCTCTCTGTCTCTCTGCCTATCTGTCTGTCTGTCTCTCTCTGTCTCTCTGCCTATCTGTCTGTCTGTCTCTCTCCCTCTTAACTGCCACAACCTCTGGTAATATCGCCAAGGGAAAAAAACTCATCGTTCATCCCTTCAATCGCCAATATACGAGGTAGATATAGGGAGAGAGGTGTGGAGCTGGAAGTTGTGGGTACAAACGTGATCATACGATTGATCATGTGTTCCATTGTGATGTTTTTTTTTCTGCCACAGCCATGAAAAAATCCCATCAATGACTCGTAGCAGCTACCTAGCTAGCTTTGAAGACTTTGAACTTTTCTATGGCAGCAAATACAACCCCAGTTCCAAACTGCTTTGAAAGTGAAATTCTTTCTCATTCTTGCTTCAACTACTTCAAACAACAAACAACTTCAGGTGCTCAACAGTTCAGGGTCTCTATTGTCATATTTTGTGCTTCATGATGCACCACACATTTTCAGTGGGAGACAGGTCTGGACTGCAGGCAGGTCAGTCTAATACCTGAACTCTTTTACTACGAAGACACACTGTTAGAACACGTGTACAATATGTGTGACATTGTCTTGCTGAAATAAGCAGGGACATGTCTGAATGGCAGCATTTGTCATTCCAAAGCCTATATGTATGTACCTTTCAGCATTAATGGGGTCTTCACAGATGTGAAAGTTACCCATGATGCCATGGGCACTAACACATACCACATACACATACCATCACAGATGCTGTCTTTTGAAGTTAGTGCTGGTAACAATCTGAGTGGTCCTTCTCCTCTCTAGCCCAGAAGACACAACGTCCATGATTTCCAAAAACAATCTGAAATGTGGGCTTGTCAGACCACTTTGCGTCAGTCCATCTCAGATGAGCTCGGGTCCAGAGAAGTCTGCAGTGTTTCTGGATGTTGTTGATATGTGTCTTTCTCTTTGCGTGGTAGAGTCTTACTTGCATTTGTAGATGCAGCGACAGACTGTGTTTACTGACATCTGTTTTCCAAAGTGTTTCTGAGCCCATTTAGTATCCTTTATACAATGATGTGGGTTTTTAATGCAGTGCTGCCTGAGGAGTCAGAGGTCACAGACATTCAGTGTTGGTTTTCAGCCTTGTTCTTTACCTGCAGAGATTTCTCTGGATCCTCTGAATTTTTAATGATATTATGGATTGTGGATGGTGAAATTCCTACATTCCTGTAGTTTTGTGTTGAGAAACGTATTAAACTGTTGCACTATTTGCCAGAGAGTTTTTCATAAAGTACATAAATGGCCTGTCTTGTCTTTGCTCTGTATTCAATTGAATACAAGTTGAAAAATATTTGCAAATCCTTGCATTCTGTTTTTATTTACATTTTACATTCAACATTACAACTTTTTTGTAATTAGGGTTGTAGAACACACAGCTTTTTAATAGTTAACTATTATACTGCAACTATTACTGCAGCCTGAGCTGACACACACATCTTACGGCTGACTAAAGTTACATAACTTCCCCTCAGCAGGGACCAGTGGAAACACTGAAAACTCAGATATGAGGATCATCTGCTATATCACACATTAATTGATATTCAGATATATCAGATATATTCAATATATCACCCAGCCCTAATTCAAGCGTGTGTATTCAGGCAAGATGGAGAAAGACACACAAAGATAAAGTTATTGTCTACATGGCAGTTAAATTTTGGGCAAAAGTTCCAGAGAGCATAGTACAACAGACTTTGTAGTGATGAGAAGAAGTAATTGGTTTGTTTTATTCATGTTTGCCATGAGTGAACTGAGTATCCGGCTGACTTTGACCAGCAAAGTCACAGCCTCAACCAATAGCAAAGACACGTGTGTGTGTGTGTGTGTGTGTGTGTGTGTGTGTCGTTTGTCTCTGCAGGTGATGACCACTGCCCTGCATTTGTGTATCTATGACTGTGCTTTTATTGCTTAAAGCTGTTCCTCAATTTTTAAAAAAAAGTTTTATCACAATAACATACTCGTTTATTGAGTTCTATATTGAAATAAAAAAAAAGTTCAGATTTGCAACATATTGGGAGGATAAAACAGAATGAAAACTTTTAATAACCATAATGTAACCTGAGCTTAGGCCTCATAGACACATATTTGTCTCGTTACTCCTGTTTTTCTGTGCACAGGGAAACATGGACACAGAGGACAAATGTTTAGAGAAGCTGGAGGGACTGCTGCGTTCTGCACAAAATAAAACATTTGCCATCTGCAGACATTATCTGCCTGTGTATCTGAAACATGACATTTGATGGAAGAGGGGAGAGTGCAGTATAGATTTTGAAAGTAAAGTCTCACTGGTTTCTGGAGCTGAGGGCTGCTCAGTGGAACTCTTGCAGTATGTTCTCTGGATTTTTTGAATACTGATAACTAATGTGGATGAGACAAGGTTGATCATTCCATCTGAAGTACTCCTACATAAAAATATAGGGTTGCACCGATACCAATACCAGCATCAGTCCAGTACTGCACTCATGTACTCACCCTTGTACTAAAACTACTCTCATACTCCAGACCTGATACTACTTTCTGAAAAGCTGCTCACCACAAGCAATTAGATCAAACATCTAAAGAACCAACATGTCACAGAGTTCAAGGAGTTTGTCTGTGCTTACCCTCTTTTCTATTTTTTTTCTTTTTTAATGAATTTCCCCTTGGGGATTAATAAAGTATTTCTATTCTATTCTATTCTGTTTTCTAGCTCACACTGTCATTATCAGCCAGAGACTTGTTGATCTCAGAATCATCCACAAATGGCCACAGCTCCTCTGGGAACGGTCCAGTCCCTCCAAGATTTCGTGGGCCTTTTTTGCGACTGTTGCAGCCTCAAAAGCCTGATTTCACAAAAACTTTTCTAAAAAATGTTGCCATGTTTTGGGCAATTTTTGCAACAAAATCAAAATGTGCGACCAAGTGAAAATTGCAGAAGAAAGTTGCGATTTCTTTTGTATAATTCATTAAAAATCAAAGGCATCTTGTTGCAGGAAGAATAAAACCTCACTCTGAATAGACTAACTAACCTTACCAAAAATGCTTAGAATGACAAAAATCTGATTTATTTGTAAATGAAGAAGTGCACAAGTGGGGTATTACACCATCCATCCATCCATTTTCTTTCTTATCCGTGAGGGTCGCGGGGGGCTGGAGCCTATCCCAGCTGACTTTGGGCGAGAGGCGGGGTACACCCTGGACAAGTTGCCAGTTCATCACAGGGCTGACACACAGAGACAAACAACCATTCACTCTCACATTCACACCTACGGGCAATTTAGAGTCTCCAATTAACCTATTATGCTGCATGTCTTTGGACTGTGGGAGGAAGCCGGAGTACCCGGAGAGAACCCACGCAGACATGAGGAGAACATGCAAACTCCACACAGAAAGGCCCTGCCAGTTCGGGGATTTGAACTCAGGACCTTCTTGCTGTGCGGCAGCAGTGCTAACCACTGTGCCATCGTGCCGCCCGGGGTATCACACAAAGAAGCAAAATCTTTTTGGAGGTTTAACTCTGACTTTAAGTCAAAACAGCACAAAAATGTCAAAATAACACTGACAAATGTTGTGTTCGTTTCAGTAAACAATAAAACAAAACAAGTCCAGAAAAGTAGTGAATAATAAAACAAAACATTGCAATATCACACAGAACTCACAGGGATCGGTTGAATTTGTGTGAATTGTTGCGATCACAACATTGCAACTTCCTGGAGGGACTGTAAACTCACAGAGTGCACCTATAGACTGCAGCCACTGCCCAATAAATCCTGTCTGTTGAAACAGAAGAAAATAATGGAATAAAAAAGTAATAATAATAATGATAATAATAATAATAATTATTATTATTATTATTATGATAATAAATCTGGGGTCCTCCTGTCCACACTGACTGCAAAGCAGAATCGGGGCACCACTATTGGGCTCCAGAATGGGACAACAGTGTTGGCCAGTCAGGGGCAGTTGACAGGTGTGAAATTCGAGCTTTAATCCCGTTTATGGTCATTTAGGTTTAGCAATTTTTCCCCCCCTTAATTGATTGAAAATGTATTAGTTGAATATAATATCTTTAAGGGCTGCATTGATTAATTGAAAACTGTCTGTCAAATTCTTCTATAGCCCAAGGTTTTGTCTTTAAAGGGTTTGTTTCGTCTGACTAACAGTCCAGGGATATGAAGTTTTCCATAATATGAAGCAAAAAAGCTGCAAATCTTCACATATGAGAAGCTGGAAACTGTGGATGTCCACACTAGCAGGGAGGCTCTTGGAATGATATTATTTTAATTAGGCTATTGTTTTTTTCTGATGATTATTTTCTTGAATAATCATTTGGTTTATAAAATATGAGAAGGCCACAATGTTAAAGTTTAAAATCCAGCATGTCTGTCATGACAATGTTGGGCTCTGGGAGGAGCCACAGGCTCACCTGTGCTGTCTGCAGTCAGCCACACACAGGTGAACTCACTTTGCCCTCAGTCAGTGCTCTAAGAGCATCTAAAAGTCATTATGTAATGTTAATCAGTTTAGTACTGACACATATTTGTTCTATTTATGTCTACTTCCAATGTTTAACTGTTTGAATATTAAATGTTTGATGATTAAGAATAGTTAGATGGTCAAGATGAGTAAATACATGCAGTTGATCTCTTATGCCGTTCAGTTTTCTCTGTGTAATGAATACAGACCCCCCACCTGATAAAGATAAAGAGGATGATCATGTCAAATAGTTCCTTTTTTGTGGAATCTGCTACCTCTCTTTCTCTAATTCCTGTGCTTCATGTATGATATTTGATGTCCCAAGTCTCCAGCCCTGAGGTTATACCTCAGTCTGAATGCTATGCAAAACAATCATATTGTGATTATTTTGACAGACATTGTAGTTGTGATATGATGATGATTCTTACAGGAATGCTAACTTTTGCATTTACCTTTCCCTGAAAAAAATACAGAAATGATGATGTGATTTTTTCTGTACCAAACAAGTGCATCCCCTTAGATTACATATGGAGAATATGGTTTATAGGGCAGGGCATCTCTGTAACACCACATTTATGACGGTAGAATGGTATTGATCGATTCATTCTTCAGCCTGACTTATACCTAATAAAGTCCAAGTTTATGTTTTCAAATGCCTGTTTATTTGACAGCAGTCCATACTGTAAACTTGACAAAGAAAGGCAGCAAGTCCTCACATAAAATATATTTATTATTAAAATTAGCTGCAGATAAATTGTCTGTCAGCTCTAGCTCAGACTACAAAGCACTGATCCTGATTTTAATAAGACCAAGCAGAGATTTGATCAAAACCAGGAGCAGTGAGATACAGAAACACTACAATGTTCCAAACAGACAAAGTCATCATGGCGCTTCTAAGGAGAGAGAGAGAATAGGAAAATGAAAAATGTTTGAAAATGTTTTCCTCAGCACTGACCATGAGCATGGCCTTTAAGGAGCTAAACTGAAGTTTCTCTGTGAGAGATTAGAAAGCTGTGGTCGTACCGGGCAGCACCCAGCGGCTGAGTCTGAAGCTGGGAGTTTCCTGACAGAGAAAGTATAAAGTAACTGAACTTCACTCAGATAAACATGTTTTTATTGTTTGAACAGCATCATTATGAACTAAATATGTGGTAAAACAAGTTCTTCATTCTTCCCATTGTGTGAAATTTCAGGATCTTTCTTGTTGAACCTGATTTCTGTCTCTTCTCCCGGTCAGTCCCAATACCTGAGGTTGTGTTCCTGTGTTTGTCATTACACCACCCAGCCTGAGTCATATCTGTGTTTCGACTTGCTTCTGTCTCTTTCTATATAAAACGCACGTCTGCACTCATCTTATGCCAGGTTTCATCCTGCTTAACATTATACTTGGTCTTCTTTCTTAGTTGAATAGTCCTTTACTTGCTGATCAATTATCAGACAGCAGTTAAGGACATTTTGATTCAACATTCCTGGATATTACGTCAGTATCTCAGTATTTTGCTGAAGTTGTATGATTAATATAGTTTAATGTCTATTGTTTTGTTTGCATGTTAGAATTTTAACATATTTACATTTTAGATATTTACCTGCTGCTTGTACTGTAGAGAGTGAATGAGGTTCAGTTGCCGTATCATAAACAGAACAAGCAGAACAAATATAAGTCAACTCAGCGGATGCACTGCAACCTGCACACTGAAAATGGGACCTGCGACACTCAGAGTATGCATGTATACAAGCTAGCAGTTGTTACAGTGTCTTTAGTAGTGATAGATATTTTAATAGAAGAGCTTAAAAAATGTCCACCTAAAACAAGTCCCCCCTACACTATGTTGCAGGAGTGATTGGTTTAGAGCAGACCAGTATAGCTGGATGGGCCAAGATCGGCCAATATTTTATCAGCTCCAATATTTATTGTTCATCCCTACGTACCATGACAAATGAATGAATTTCTTTGGTAAGTGGTAAGGTAATAGACGCCATTATACATTTTATTTAACTGCACTTAACATTGGTGACATATTTTGACTTCAGTTTACCTGCAGAACATAAGCTGCTTCTTCATGAAGTCAGAGTTGATGGATTTGCCTCGAGTTCACAAATAGGAACTCTGACTTTGAGTGGCGTTACATTGAAATTCTCATATTAAAAGCTTAAAAGCTTGAAATATTCAAGTTCCTAGTTGTCTGGTATGCAGCTTATGACCATTATAGCTGCATTTACGAGGCAGATACAACAAAATATAGTGAAAAAAACCTTAGCAGCAGCTCAGTGTTGGCTTGTGAATATAAAGAAGGAAAAGATCCAGAGGTGAAGTGTTTAAATGAAAAGCTGCAGAAGCTTCTTACAGTTTGGGCAAACCTCCATGAAATGAAGCTGACTGAGCTGTTCCCTTCTCCCCCTGTCCTACTGACATACAGAGAGGAGCTGTACCTCTTACATGACTGAGACAAGATGGCCACGATGCTGTCTGATCTGAATGAAATCCAAGTTGCGCAGCATTGATATGAAGCAACTTACTTTTTCCAGTTAATATCCAACATGCAGGAGGGTGTGTATGTGTCCATGCTCCAAAATGATTATTAAAGACATCTTTGGAAAAATCCAAGCCTCACACTGACGCTGCAGTGTATCCCAGGCTGACAGGACCCAATGGGCTTCGGTCAGGTCAGGCTGGGCCTTATTTATTGGGCTTGGGCTTTACTACTACTACTATTATTATTATTATTATTATTATTATTATTATTGTTGTTGTAATCGGGTTTGTAATCGGGTTTGGGCTGAAATATGCTAACGAGGGACGGGTTTGGGTTTGGATTTGTTTTGATTAGAATTTTGTCAGGCTTGGGCCTTGTTGGACTCAACTTTTCAGGCCCGATTAAAGTTCTGCTGTATATAGCTGCAGGGCATGTGTCTGTCCCATGTTTTCCTGTCATGTGTGAATCAGCTGTCTGTGTCATCATGTAAAGATTTAGTGGCTGTCTCAGGCACGTGTCTAGACACTACTGTTGACTCATATCTTTTTTTCTCCTCATGTCTCCTGTTTATTAATCTGCTGCAGATACTTCATCTTGTTCAGCTGGCCTGCGTTTCAGTGTTTTGGGCCCAGGATGGCTTTCTTCTGGAAAAAACCAGCAGAAAGGAGAGTATCTGTTTAAAGAAGTCCTCTGCGGTGTGAACTAGCTGAAGGGATAGTCGCATCACGCTGCTGTTGTTAAATCACAATCAGTGAAAGGGGAAGTTACAGTCTGAGTATTTATCTCATTGACGGTTGGCAGAGTAAACGCTGGCAAAGCGGTTACATTAGCGCACAGGTATGAAGGAGTGGCTCAGTGCTGAATGGTTGCCAGATCCACCTGTCTCTACCTTCCAGCCCCACCTGTTGGAGTGAAGGAAGAGGGGGGGTGGAAATGGAAAGAGAGGTGCGCCGCCTCAAACCCACACGAAGCAGGTCGATATTTGGAAAACAGAGAAACACAGTGAAACAGCAAATGTCGGATTACCTGCTAGTTTCTCACTCGGGTTGATTTTAATTTTCCAAGGAAGACACACAGGTAGGAGCAGTTTAAACAACTTGTGAGCCAGGTTTTTGCTGGTGATTCAAAAAGAGATAACCAGGATATTTCAGGTTTATGCTGTGAAGATGAAAACAGGCTGGAAGTTTTAGTTTAGTGTTATTTAAGGCGTTCATGGAATACAATGAAAAAGCCTCTAATCCAGAGGTTTGGGCTATAAACTGTGTTTCAACTTCAGCTTTAATCAAAGTCAAAGACATCTTTGTTCTTGCTGTGTGATGCCCTGAAATCCTGCTTGAGTTCAGTACAATCACTTTATCTTGTGTATCTGTTGCCTGTTTTCTGGGTATTTGCACTCACATTCCTCATTTCTCTGTTATCTAATTCATAAATTGAATCTTTTTCAGGAGCAGTACGCATGTATCTGGTGTAAGACTATAATCTAAACCAGAACCAAACAATAAGTCAATGATTAAATGAGTGATGGCCAAAGAATGCGGCAGTGTAGAAAGTCATGTATATACTTGCAACTAAAGACTGACAGACATTTTTTTTTTCAGAATAATTTGCATGCCAGTTGAGTGTTTGTCAGAGTTTAGAGTTACAGAGGACAGCCTTCATGCCCACCAAAGTTGACCCGTGAGAAGAACCAGTGCTTAGAAGACAATGGAAAGAGTACTGAAGATCTGTACTCAAGTACAAGTACTGTTATGTCCCTATAATATTACTCAATTACAAGTAAAGTACTGGTGTTAGAAAAATGCTCAAGCAAAGGTATTCTTCTCAAAAACTACTCAAAAACTACTCAGTATTAGTTACTTTTTATTTGTTGATGTTTAATCAGTCCCTCCAGGAAGTTGAAGTGTTAATGATTCATGTAAATTCAACCAGTCTTCTACAAATTTGACCAATCATAGAAACTCCCCACATGAATGTCAGTGGTACAGAAAAGAACACAATGTTTGTCACTGTTACTGACATCAACGCTTTGTGCACTTTTATATTTTATCATTTTGTTCTTGCTGTTTTGACCGAGTTTGATCTCTAAAAAGATTTTGCTTCTTTGAAGAAGACCCCCAAGTGCACAAATGAAGCAGATTTTATTTGAATTTTTCTAATCCTGAACCTTTTTGGTTACTTAGAACACTCTGAACAGAATGTGCTTTTATTCTCCCTGAGACAAGTTGATTTTTGCACTATGTAAAAAAAAAGACTTTGAATGTTTTTGTTGCAATTTTCACTTTCTCCAGCAATTTCATTGCAAAAACTCTTAAAAACACTGCAACATGCATCACTTTTTTTTTTCAGAACAGCTGCTGTGAAAATGGGCATTTTAGACCAAAACAATCCCCCCAAAAAACCTGTGAAATCCTGGAGGAACTGATTA
>JAJHUR010074447.1:0-20672 GCA_027495735.1 Lutjanus campechanus
TTGCCGTGTTTTTTATAACAGGAGGTCGCATTGACGTGAATCCGTGCCTGACTTACTAATATGGAAATGTTCCGGCATAATGCTCTGAGCCTGCCCTCTCCCCCGCTCTGCTTCGGGAGTTGTATCGCTGTGCGCTGCTGCTCTCTACAACGATTTCACAGTGTTAGCACGTTAGCAACAGGCAGAAGTGGATATAGTTGCTTTTTCACGGCCAGCAAAATAAAAACACCTCTGTGTTTGTCTGACTAAGGCATTTCACACGGACTGTTTGTCAGCATGAGCCAGTTACGAAGCTGTATTAGCCGAAAACGACACACATACACTGCAGAGGTAAACAGGTTATGACAATAACGAGCTGCTCCTACCATTCAGAGACGTCATGAAGTAACCTCTGTTCTGGAGAAACTTCAGGCTGTCCAGTCTACCTCCGGATCAGATTCGGGATCCAACACATACGGCTGTATTTCAAAACTTGTCATTTTCAAAAGAGTAGAGTAGTAAAGTCCTCATTATGCTGTGCAGAGCCGAGCTCCTGCACGGCATAATGAGGAGGCGGGGTTCGGAAGTCCTCGGGAATGGGCTGGGGGGTGGAGTTAATGAAACAGTGTTTTTGGCGGGGTGAGAAAAGAGGAGCAGAGAGAGACATCGTCCTGAAGATCTGCAAAGCTTTGTGTGCGGGTAATCGCATGTAGGTGCTCTATAGGAGTCCAAGACTCAGTACAAAGGCCCGAAAATGAGCATAATATGTCCTCTTTAAGTGATGAAGTACTGTGTAATCTACATATTAAAAATATATGTATATGAATTAACATTTCTCATCAGTTTCCTGTCTGTCACTTTTTATATAATGTTACTTTTGACAACCAAAAATATTAAGTGTAAAAGTAGAAAACTGTAAGCTTCTTATGACAGCTCGCATTCATTCGCTCTCATACTGTAGGGAGATGCCAACGCAGAAATGGCGGCTTGTTAACTTCCAGTACTTCGCCAGATTAATCTATAGGGGGGGAAAAAACACCCTGCCTTGTTTGCATTTCTTTAAAACCAATCACAAACATCTTAGGCGGCGCTGAGCCCAGGATGCAGCAAAATAGTGTCGAGGGGGACTATGTTTTGGTGGAACATTTGCATGTTGGGAGGTGAGCTCTGGCGTTAAAATGACTACATCACTGCACAAGAAAAGAAAGCAGCTGCCTCGTTTATGTTTGTATAATTAGCCTCCCACGTGCTAATTTGCCATTTTCAGCGTGTAAGTTGCAACTTGGAGGTTGTTCTTGTTTCCCGGGGACTTTGAAAACATAGATAGCGGATGCTGCGATGATGCTTGAAGAAAAGATCTTGGCGAAATACAACTGCAGCTCTGGATAGAAATAACTGTTGTGACACTGCATAAGCTTATCGAAACGATGCCATGGCAAATACATGCTGTAATCAAAGCTAAAGGCAGTCCAACGAAAGTATGTAAAGTGTGCAACTTTTTTGTTTTGTTTTTTTTGGCCAGCCAGTGTATATCGTTTTGTTGGATTTCAGATTTAAGGCCACTCTCAACAGATCAACATTGTGTATTTTTCCCCCCCCCCTAAACTGTTATCTCCTTTACGATGTGACAAAGGTATGTTGAGGTTGAAATGAGTACTTTGTGAAGGTTAGGGGACCTTCATCGCCATGGTTACAATAATAAATACATGCTTGAGGGCAGCTGTGGTCTTGTGGTGACATGCAGTAGGAAACAGGAAATTAATAGCGGTTTCCCGTATTTTAGTCTGATGTTTTGTTGTTTTCACACCTCTACCTACTGCGACCTCCTCCCTACATGGACTTGAAACACCTTCAGCTGACCTCCTCCTTCGCACCGTCATAATTACCACGGCCGCTTGGAGGCTTTGTCACTTGAACATAAACATATCTTCATGGGGCGTTCTGACATTTTTCTTTGGAGGACAGTCTCATTCAATCTCTGTATTCCCCCATTGTCTTCTTTGTTTAGAATTAGTCGAAATGGCCCCTTTGCGTAAAAGGGGACATAAATGAATGTTGTTCATCTTCCGGGCCGTCCTGACCGTCAAAAAACCTCGAGTTCTTGTTAATTACCAGCTGAAGGCATTCCATCTCTTTCAGTATTTTATCTGCTGACGCTGCTTGTCGATGTACGCACCTTGTCACACTTGTGGTATTCACCCTCAGGTCCTTCCTACCAAACTCATACAGTAATTATCAATCATTTATCTCCTTTCCATCACAAGTATATTTCATGAGACTCACAGCTATGTTAAATCATGAACTTGGCTTAGAAATCTGGCAGAGACTCCTCTTGGATGTGGGCCAACTACAGAGGAAATTGAACAATTATTAAAACATGTTATGTTCGTTGTGGGAGTTAGAGCTTCAGTGTGTGTGTGTGTGTGTGTGTACATTCCTTTGTGTTAGGAGCCGTGATTCTCACCTTGTGAACCAGAATAATAAAGAGTGTTTTTACTCAGCCCAATTAATTTCACATTGTCTATAAACATTAATTAAGGTTGTCAGTAGTTGTGTGTAATTACTCAAAGTATCACTTTCCATCCATAGAAGTGCAGCTCTGAACATCCAGACCTCAGTGTTGCAGATCACAAGCTGCATGTTTTATGTCAGTATCGTATAAACAGGCAAGTGAGCAAATTGACACTTGACAGGTGACAAAAAAGGAACAAGCCTACATAAATGACTGGAGAAACATTATAAATGGTTTACTAAGTATGAGAATGATTCAGATCAGAAGCTGTGATCTTCACAGTCGAGAGATCTCAGCCAAACTGAACACCAGTGATTTTAGAAAGACTTGTTAACCACACAAAGGAACATCTTTGTAAGAAATGCTGTTCAAGGACTGGACTCAAACCAAAAGCTCTCTCTAAGCAACCTAATTTTAGTCGTATCAATAAGTTTGATCAACTCCTTTCTTCAAACAAGCTGCTACAGACCCCTGAGGGCAGGGGTGGGTGATTATTTTTCTTAGGGGGCCACATCAGATATTGATCAGGCTGCCGTGACACAAATGATATAAGGTCCTAATAATGGCCAAATCTGTAATAATGGAACAGTCAGAAGTGTTCTATGTAGGGCAGTTCTACTGTTGGTCACCCACTCTGATTTGGCATGATGAACTGTGGGCTAATATTTTGTTGGCAATGTCCAAAACTTGCTGTTTTACATCATGTATCATGCATGCTGCTTACAGGTCGCAATGACAGTGACAGCAGAAGTAGAAGAAGAACATAAATAACATGGATGTACAGCACTGAGTGATTTAAGTTACAGTTTAATATAAAAGATAAAGTTCATTGTCGTTACAAGTGAACACAGCCCTTTCAAAATAAAAGTCTGATAGTGGTTTAATGGTAAGCAAAGTGCTATTGAGTGTCTTTGCTAGATTTTTCATTTTTGGCATTTCCATGATGGACTTGATGAAACCTTTCAGTGAGCTGCATCTGGCCCCTGGGCCGCATTTTGCCCAGGTCTGCCTTAAAGGACCAGTGTGTAGAATTCAGTGGCGTCTAACAGTGAGCTCGCAGATAGCCTTGCCACACTCTCCCCTTCCAAGCACGTAGGAGAAAGTACGGTGGCTATGAAAAGCCAGAGTTTGGTTTGTCCATTGTGGGCTACTGTAGAAACACTGTGGTTAAACATGGCGGCCTCAGTGGAAGGGGCCTCGCCATTGGATAAATTATAGAGAACTGGCTACAGCACTGGAGGCCTCTGTTCATTCCTATGAGAGCTGCTCTGTGGTGCATGAAGCCAACTTCAGTGTCAGAGCTTCCACAGAGGCCCAGAGCAAGTGCAGAAGAGACTTCCTTCAGCCATGTGGCTAACTTCTGGTTTAGCTAAGCTAACCTGAATGGTATAAAATGATGGATTGAATCCTGATAGTGAAACAAGCCATTTTGCAGGGTTTGTGATGCTCAGAAAAATGTATCCGCTGTTTTACAGTCGCTTCTTTCATAATATAAGTTTATGAATGAAAAGTCTTTTGGGGCCATAGAGCATCTCATAATGTTGCTGGTGCTGTAGTTGCAAGAATCTGGTGAAGCATGGCTAGTGTGCTGGTGTTTTCTGAGCTGGAGGGTTTGTCAGTCTCTCTTACAAAGTTACAAAATTATCCAAGAGTATCTGTACACTTCAGATAATAAAACTGTCAAATGGTCAGTATATTAGAATAATATTTAGCTAACTAGTTCACTGTTTGGGATAGGTGCGGCACAGTGATTCAGTAGTGAGCTTATCTTTGCTTTGTTGGGTATACATTCATGTATATTTTAAGAGATATTTAAATTTTTGAAAAAAGAAAAAAACAACTTTCCAACAATAATTTGGGGGAAAGCCTGCATTAACTTTGAGGCCCCTCTAGGGTCCCGGGCCGCCTGTTGAAGAACCCTTTACAACTTATTATAAAGTGTAAAATACATCACATTTATTAATGACTTATTACCATTTATAACTGTCAAAAGGGAGCTTTATTTTCACATGCTAAATGTTGCATGTTGAACATGTTGCAGTAAACAATATTGCCAAAGCCTTATTTGAAATGCCAAATGAAACTTTTGACTATTAAGATATACCAACATTGGTTAAATGCAAGGAACATATTACAAATATTCTATGGTATTTTTGCAACATCTGTTCAACATCCTCTGCAATGACATTTCCTGTTTATTTATATAATGATGTGATGTGATCTGAAATGTCACAACATCTGCAAAAAGTGGCGCAGACGTTGGGACTCTATGGAACTTCATTTGATAGGTTACCATAACGTCACATGTTGCAAAACTTACCTTGCGACTATGTTCCTGCAATGACTGTTTGTTTGGGTTGGCTCAGTATTTGGCAAGCAAACGGTCACTGTTGCCCTTTTATCTAATGTGTTCTAACAGTTTACAACCTAAGTAATAACCTAATTATAAAACATTTATGATCTTTATTATCTATATCATTTATGATATATGATTTGATTTGATAGTCACAACAGATGTAAAATATTTTAGTTTGATTTTTGTAATTTAACAAATACTGAAAAGTGTTATTCCATCAAAATTTTCAGATTTTTTCTGTGTATTTTTGAGTACATATAATGAATAAGTGCTCCTCTGTGAGGATGGAGGATGTTATGCACGAGTGTATTTGATAAGAAGTTGTTTCCAACAGAGCTGAACAGACTTGTAGAATCCCTGCAAAGTAGCGCTGAAGCTGTTCAGGAGGCTGGTGAGGCCACTTTATGAATATAATACATTCATACATGCAGATGCTGTGAAGCTATGTGATTAAAGTGTCATATTAAATGAAATGCTCCTGGCGCACATATGTAAAACCACTATACATTCATTTTGGTATCTCGACATGAAAAGAATTATATCCCCGGGAACCCGGCTCCCGTATATATACGAAGCCTTTATATTTCCAATTGCTGCTTGATTCGCATTAAAGCCAAACATATAGAGCTGATGGGCAGAGGGCACAAACAAGACAGGAGGAATGAATATGAGAAATGTCTAATGGGAGTATCTGTAAATAAACCTTGAGGCTTGATTTTTTTTTTTTTTTTTTTACGTGGCACCAGTGAGTAATTTAGCCCAGACAGAAATCCATAAATGTGACAGATGAAGAAATGATGAGGAGTGATGCCTCTACCTGTATTAAAACCACTGAACTATATAAGGCCTCTCCATTTATCATCCTGTTCTGAAAAACACACTGAAAAAAATCTGTGCCAGACAGAGAGCAGCTGCCATGCTTAGTTGGAATATATTGAGCTATCCACAGCGATACCAGTGATGCATTATTAGATCATTTATTACCTATTAAAATTAACTAAAACACCCAGTTTATACTTTTGAGAGAACTGCAAAGTCGTCCTTCTGTTGAGTATTGTTTCATGTAGTTAGGCAACTTTTATTTATTTATTTATTTTTTATCAGCTTTTAAAATAAACAAAAAAAACAAGAACAAACAAACTAAGGATCGCTCACAGATGGTGCAGTAAATTTCACGCTATCGGTGGATATTCTCCGGAGATGCAGAAAATTAATTCAGCGTTGTCATCGTCTCAAACCTGTATCCCGAAAATCACTTTATGCACTCCTTACTTGAAACAGTTGTTTTAAATTTAAAAAGTTTGTTCACGGGCTCCCTTAAATTTTTTTTTTACAGTAAGTTCACTGAATTTGAAAGGATAAGTTTAGGTAATTTTGTAATGATTCAAAAAAAAAAATTTCAAATAACCTTTTTTCAAAATAATAATTCAGCTGTACTTGAGGAAAAATGTTCAATAAGCCTAAAATATTAAGTTGCACCAACAATTCTTCAGTCACACTCGCAAACATTACAAACAAATTTGATTTACATTTTCTCAGTCCTGCTCTTCAATACAAACCTTCATCGTTCCTGTGAAAAAAGCAACCATGACTTACACTTTAAAAAGTGTTTTTCACTTTCACTTTCACTTATTCAGCTTTGTGCTTTGGTGATGACAGTCTGCTTCTCTCCATTATAACAACGTGAAATTAAACACCAGTTCCTTTAACTTGCTGTTCTTATTTCATAAGTTTGTCTTATAGTGTTGTATGTCTGTCTTTTTCCCTGCAGTTAAGTCACTATGATTAAGACAGCAGATAAGTACAATGCAAGACCAAATTATACCTTGTGATCAAACAATATATTATCACCTGAATTGGTTTAATTGTGTTCTTTGAAGTTTCTGTAAAGTCACTAAACCAAACTAGCTATCATTAAGTCAGGCTAGAATTAGCAATTACTTTTCCTGAAACCATACTATTATGTTGTTAAGGAGCAGTTTTTTACTTTTGGGTGAGGAAAATAACTGAGCTGGAAAAATGGAAACTGTAAAGTTGACTTGCCTTAAATTTAAGTTCCATTAATGCAAACTGTTTATTTGAAAGCAATCAGATGATTACGTACATCAACCAGCTGTGTTCAACTAACTTGTTAACTTGATTTGAAATTAATTCACATTTGTTTGTTGAACCATTAATTCTAATTTTTCAGTGTATCTTAAAGTGTATTAGACACAGCAGTTTTTCATTTGTCCTTCATTCTTCAAACTATTTTAAAAAAGGTGTCGAGAGTTTTAACTCTCAAAACAATGCATGCTGGGAAATCTCCTAATATGCTGATCTTGTTTCTTCAGAAACTTAATTTAAGGAGTAGTTTGAACTCTTTACAGTAAATTTGCTCACATCAAAAGACTTCAAGTTAGAAAAACTCATCTTTGTAAGTTCTTAAGTGTTCTGAAAATAAATACTAGAAATTTTCATTTTAAGCAATCTGTTTCTTTTTTAATCAACATACAGTAATACAACATAAAACGTGCTCTGTCAGTGTACTTATGTTTTAATGTATTTATCTATTTATTCAGTGTAATACGACTCAGGGTTGGTCGTTCTCTGGATGCTAAAAGGGAAATGCTGGATTTTACTGTTTAGTTAAAGGAACTCTTGACCCCCACTGACTGCTGTGCTGCGACTAACAGAAGTGAACAGCAGGCCTGGGACCCTGGGATTTTGCAGAGGCCTGAACCCTGCAGCACCCCAGCAGCAGCCGGGTCCAGTACCTCAGAGGGTCTCCCTTCAATTAACACCCAGCTGTTTTCTACAGCAGTGTGGGGATCAAGGCCACCTTGGCCCTCCTCTTCTGCTGCATCCTACACCGACACACCTCAGAGCCCCGCACCGCAAAGTCAATCTAAACTGTGTGCACATTTGTTTGACAGCTTTGGGCTCAACATTAAAAAAAGAGGTAATATTTAATTTACCAGCCTTAACACATTTCAAATATAATACACAGTAATTACTTTACACACTACTCCCTCAGAGCTGTAATTAGCTGAACCACTTGCCACAAAATATTCCCATTATCTGCAAAACACTGATGATTGCATGTTGAATGTGAGCCTTTTTCAGTGATGGGCACCGCTGAAGAAGTCTCCATTACCCAGTGTGAAAAATCTGAAGCAATAAGAGGCCAGGAGAGGAGGCAAACCGCAAGTCAGGCGATACGAGTTAAGGAGCTTAGACAGATGGGACGGGCTGGATCACAGCCATGTAAGGCCTTGTAGGTGAGGAGCTGCATGCCTGCTGTAAGTGCAGAGGAGGACCTGACCTAATTGACTGATTTAGTACAAATTTATATACCTAGCTGCCAAGGCTGGAAGCTTTCACATCACCAAAGGGAATGACGGGTGGAAATGGATCCAAATAGGCTGGTAAATAGGGAGCCTATCGAGTCTGCGCCGGTGTCTGGGAGAGTGGTCATGGCATCGGTATTGAGGGCCAGATGAGAACGGCTCCACGGAGAAAACTGTTTTAGCGAATATGGCAACCTGCAGCATGTTATTATGCATCAGTCGGAGTATTTGTCTCAGTAGCAAAAGGTCTGGTGGTGTTCATTCACTGAATGGCTTTTTCTAAGTTTCTTTGAGGAGATTAACTTCAGCATACCATTTCAAAAAGTGCCTTGAAGGTTCCGCAGATAAGGTCATCCGAAAATGTGGGCTCTTAAATGGCTCATCAACTTTAATTGAATGAACTTCGGTAGATGAACCTCCTAATTTGGCCATTTATTTTAAGATGGGGCATGAAATGGAAAGCCAAAATATTAAGAAAATCTGGCTTTGAACCTCCAATAACAATTTCTTTCTGGCCACTTGGGGGCAGCAGACATATTATCACCTTTTAAAGGTCCTGTGTGTAACATTTGGCCAGAATGATGATAATTTTCTAGAGCTGGTGTCTCTAGATAGGCACTACCTCTAGATAGGGTCTTTTGCAGTTATTGTGAGTTTTGCAGCAACTGTAGTTTCTCCTACACACTTGGAAGGGGAGGGTGAGACGTGTGGTATTGAGTTGGTTCCAATCTGCCTTCTCACCAGTATAGATGCCACTAAATCCCACACACAGTCCTTTCAACTCACAACTGACTGGCAAACTTTGTTAGCTTTGTTACTTATTCACACACCAAGTCGGCACAGCTGACATCCAGAAAAACCTAACAAATCTGGGAAGTTGTCCTCAGAAACTGTTTGGAAAAGGGCAGGCACTTTCCAACAACACTTGGCAGATTATTGGATGAACCATCTGTCTATCATGTCTAACCCAGGCTAACTTCAACCAATCAGATCAACGCTTCCATGGATGCTTCTCTCTGTCATGACACCTAAAACCACGCCCGTGGCAGCCAGTAGTCTCTCCCAGGACACTGATTGGCTGTACCATCTTTGGTGCGGACACAAACGGATAACTTGAAGCCTGGCAAGACGGATTCTCGTTTGATCTTGTGATCTCACGAATCCAGCTGCCTCGCATGGTAAACAGAGGACAGTCACAGCATATATGTTCTTCACGAGCACCATAATCGTGGAGTATCTTAAGCTGGGTCCCAAGACGGACCCATCAAATCTGAGGAACCAACTATCCACACTAATGTTTTGAAAAACTTCTCCTGTGTTATAAAAGAGTAACACCTGTGCACTTTGATAGTTTGTGTGTTTTGAGAAGGTAACTAGTTCATTACTTGCATGTTGAAACGTACTATAGGCGATACAAACCCATGTTCTGTTGTTTTCATAGAGGCATCTGTGTTATATGACACCACCCAGTTCACTGTCACATCGTTAGCAGCCAAAAGGCTACACACCTGTCAGGTACCCTCAGTTTCTACTTTCATGTAATTCAAATAATTCAAAGTTTTTTACTGCAGTTGACTTGCAAAAAAATTACATGTTGTATGAACTTCCCACGTTATATGCATTGAACCCTGCGTATCCTCTTGACTTCGTTTATTTGTGATCAAACAGTTTAAAGATTATTAATAAAATTAATTAACTGGATCAGAAATAAATAAAGAGCGTTACAGATTATGGGCTATAGATTTAACCTGACACGCAAGATGGTTTGTCACACAGAACCATCTGAGAAGTTGTCCTTAGAAACTGTTTGGAAAAGGGCAGGCACTTTTAAAAAACACTCGGCAGGTGATTGGATGATCCATCAGTCTATTACATCTCACACATGCTAACTTTAACCAATCAGATCAAACTCTTGACGAAGCCAGTTGGGAGAAGAGTGAAAAAAAATTCTTTTCCACAAAGGAAAGCCTTCAGTGCCGATCTTTGTTCGTCTTTCAATGAAGAAATACTCTCCAGTTCTGATATAACTGATGTTATCACAGTATCAACACTAACCTCTTCAGGAGCCGCCATTGCTTGTTCAAGGCGAGTCGCTTTCATGGACGCTTCTCGCTGTTGTCACACCTCAAACCAGCTGTCAGCAGCCCCTCCTAGGACACTGACTGGCTGCACTACTTTTAGTGTGGACATAAAACAGATAAACCAAAGCCTGGCAAGATGGATTCTCGTGTGATCTTGTGATCTAGTAAATCCCGCCGCTGAATAAAGTCTGTGGATAATAATGTAATGTAATGTAATATAATCTTGTAATATAAGGAGTTACTAAAGTATACTAAGTAGGTTATTTTAAGTTCTGATTATAGCAGCTTTAAGTTTAGAATATGTAATAGATGGAGAATTATCCAGTTGGCACAGTTTACAGTAGAACGAAGGCTTGTGGAAATATTATCATTTCAAATAAATCTTTCCACTCTGATAATCTCACCGAGCACAGTTCGTAACACAGCTCATCTACAGTAGCAGACACAACAGTCGCTTTTCTTGTTAGAGAAAGGCTTTCAGAGTGGGGTTTGTCTGAAGTCAAATTTAAAAGACCTAATTTCTTTTTCTCTCTTTATTTTGTCCTTGTCTCTTTCAGCGTGTCTCATCTTGACAAGGACCAATGCAACCATATCCCAGATACGCTGACAAATGTCTTGCTGGTAATTTTTAGCACAGCCTGGAGATAAATGGGTGATGGTTCTATCGCTGATGTCATCTGCAAACAGAAAATCATCCTCCAGCGAGCTGCGCTGGGAGAGTTTTGATTGACAGGCGTGCCCAGCAGGGGTTTGTCCTGGGGGCTGGCTCTTTAATGTTTTCTCACAATCTAGATTGTTCTTTTTTCAGGTGCGGAGAGGAGGGAATAGCAGATAAATAAAAAAAGCAAAGCAAGAGGCGGAGAAGTGTGCTCTGCATCTCTAAATCCCACTTCAACATTTTCTTGACATAATTCTTCAAAAGAGATACCCTCATGTTTGACTCATGATTGTTCTTAGCCATTCTAGTTGAAGTGTTTATTTGAAAATCATCACCCTGCAGCTGTCAAAGCCGCGGTTTAGTGCGTCATGGCTCTATTCAGCCTGGTTATCCAATTACTTAAGTGGATTCACCAGTTAATCATGCGTCTCGTCCCTAAAATGTAATGCATTAAATGAAATATCAGGCGAGAAGACAGTCTGTCATTATTTTTCACTTTTCAAATCAAATACATCATTAAGCTCTGTCCACGGGCTGTAATAACTTCAAACAGCTTTTGTCCTTCCAGTGTCCACAAGGAGACGGGGCCAATGTTGCAGCCAGTGATGCAGGGTCACAAAAGACAAGACAGCCATGCTTTTCCTATTTTCTGCCTTTGCCTTTCCATGCTCCACCGGAGAGTGCGGCTCTCCTGCCACGACTCCCATCCATCATTCTCTCCTCTTCTTTGACCGTGATCATCATCCTCCATGCTTCCTTTAGTCTGCTGTCCCCGACAAGAGACCCCACTTCCCCTTTCCCACGCTGAACTTTTACCCTCTTTTGCTTTATTATTTCTTGCTTTCACCTTGCTTCCTGATACTTCTGTCAACTCCCTTGGACAGCTTTCTCCAAACTTTATTATCACTTGGTATCACTTACATTTTCCTCTAAAAATGCGTGTATAATCTGTAAAGATCTGATCTTAAATTGTGGATCATTGAAATTAATCATTATTGTAATAAAACAAGAGTATTTCTAAATTCTTTTCAATAAAGAGACGAAGTGGAGTGGTGACTACCACAGGACCTAACTTAAGAAATAATATGAGCTGTAGTCTATAGTGAGAGACAAATGAATTTTTAATCCTGTTTGAATTTTACCATGAATGACATGTTTGTCATTTTAAAAGCTAATATTTCAAATAAAGAAAGTCATAGTTAATCATAAAAGTGTTGAAGTATTTCAACACTTTTCTCCCGCCAAAAGCTAATATTAGCCGCTGAAGCTACGATGCCTGTGTGTTTTCATGCCGGGGTGTAGTCACACAACAACAAGTCTTCCTCGCTCTTTCTCTTCACAGCTGAAAGAAGGACCAGCAGTCACTAAATAAAACACTTTCAGTAAGATAACGTTACAAGTGGCAGTGAGATTGGTGTTGTTGACGTACACTGTGTGAGACGATGTCATTCACTGATAAACCTGCCACAAACTGTGACTTTGTTGACATTAGCAATACAATCTTCACAAATGAACACCGCTTTAATGATTTTTGACACATCAATATAATCGCCAGAAGTAAAAAGCTAACGATATGCTATAAACAAACTGCACCATGGTTACATGAATTCACCTTACCTCCACGATCCCAACAAACACAGTATGTCCCCACAAGGTTGCAAATGTGACATATCATTTGTGACACTGTAATGATGTTTCTGCAGCATTATAGTTACAGTGATACCATTAGTTACATTTCTGCTACATTGCTGAAACCATAGAACATAACAGGCATTCCATGGTCTTTTTGCAATGTCTGTTCAACGTCCTCTGCATGACATTTTCTGTACTTTACAACATTACATGTTGCAAAAGTTACGTTGCAACTACTTTCCTCAACAAACCGGCAATGTTTAAAATAACATGCCGGTAAAGACAGTCTGGAATTTCACTAGGTAGGCTGCTACAACGTTACATGTCGCAAATGTTATGTTCCAATTGCGTTCCTGCAACATAACAGCAACATTTAAAATAACTTGCTGATGACAACACTCTGAATTCACTTGGTAGGTTGCTATAATGTTGTGTCGCAAAAGTTAAGCTGCTACTATGTTCCTGCAACGTAACGGCGATGTTGAAAATAATGTGCGGGTGACAACACTTTAGAATTTCACTAAGTAGGTTGATACGTCACATGGCAAAAGTTACGTAGTAACTACATTCCTGCAACATACTGGCAACGTTTAAAATAACGTGCTGGTGACGACACTCTGGAATTTCACTTGGTAGGTTGCTACAATGTCACCTTGGTTATATTGGTTATATTGGTATTATATTGGTAAAGTTATATTACAATTACATTCATGTAAGGATTTTGTGTTAGCAGGGAAGTGACTGCTGGAATGAAATGTTGTCACACTGCTGGTGGGTTGTTTAAACTTTAGAACTTTTGAACATCTGCTCAATGTCCTCTGCTACATTGCTAAAACGTGCTAAAAATTAAAATAAGATGCTGGTGACGACACTGTGGAATTTCACTTGGTAGGTTGCGAAATGTCATATCGCAGGAACGTAATTGTGTTAACAGGCAAGTGACTAGTGTTTGGTTTGATGACATGTTATGTACCTGACAACCTCTTGTTGTAGCCACCTAACAATAAATGTAAATATGGGTTGTAATAAGCTGCTTTCACAGATGACCTATACAGCTATTGTCTGGAGAGGACGAGCTGCATTTGACCCATAAATCAACGGGCTTTAATCGCGATCAAAGTTTGTTGAGGGGTTTTGACAAATTGCTTGAACTTAAGATTGTCTTCTCCTGAGGAGCAGAATCTTTTACTTGTCTTGTCATACAGAAAACCCTCTTCTGAGAAATAGTCTCATTTTATTTTATCCTTGTATTCTTTGTCACCTTCATCCCTCTTTGAAAACCTGTCTCGCTGTGAATATATAGTGAAGTCAACAAAGACATGCAGTGTCAAAATGTCAGAAGCTTACCCATTTCATCTTTTAACAAGTCTGCCAGCACAGATGAACCAAACGTATCTTACAAAACTTAAATTATAAGTTGAATTGTGAGGTCATTGGTCAGAAGATAGCCTTATAAGCCAACCTAATATGATATAACAGAATAAATAAATATAATAAAATATAATATTAAATATATTCTGCTTGGGGTCAACTATTCAAAGTAATGAAGAGTGCAGAGGAGCTGTGAAGAAGAGAGTACAGGCAGAGGGGAGCGTGTGAAGAAGAGTGTCACCAGTGATGTGCAATGCTATGTTTTTGTTTGGAGTGAAGAAAAGGGTTCGAATTAGGATGTAATATATTAGAGGGACAGCTCAGGTTAGATGGTTTGGAGCCAGAAAGATGAGATGGAGATGGTTAGACCATGTGCAGAGGAGAGACTCTGGGTATGTCAGGAGAAGGACGCTGAAGGCAGGAGGAAAAGAGGAAGGCCAAAGAGGAAGTTTGTGGATGTGGTGCTGGAGGACATGCAGGTGGTTGGCATGTGCAGGATGAGATTGAGACATGAAGATATTAAATATATAGGAATTTGTTCAGCTAATGTTAGCTGCCATGAGCTAGTTAGCTTGTTAGGTGTGCGGCTAGCCTCTGTTGGTCTTGGAGGCTGTGTTCAGTCCTGGTCCAACTGTGTTCAATGGGAGCTCCCAGTTTTCAGAGTGAACTAGCTGAATGGCGAGGGCGTGTAACACACATTCAGGGTTATTGGCTAGAGTAAACACCAGTCAATATCAGTGATAAATTCCTCCATAGCTTCCTGTTTTTACAGGAAATGCATAAATATGCTGAATCAAATAGCACTAAGACTGACGGAGGCCAGTTTGCAACAGGGAGTACAGTACCCAGGTGGTTTTCTTGCAGGGTTTGGCTCTTGGCACCCCAGGGCTGTGTCAGACTGCTAGCTACATAGCTAATCAAGCCAAGTGGCTAACAGCAGCTGCAGTTGGTAGCAGATAGTGGTTACTTGGGTGACAAGTAAAGCTATCGATCCATCTGGAAACTCCTTGAACCACTTCAGTACGGTATTCCCTATCTTCAAACTGGCCTTATAACATTTAACGACATATGATTTTAGTTGAGATCAAAGAAAATATTCATGACACAATTATAATAATTATAACACTAATTTGTGTCTTTAAGTTTGATAACGAGGCCTGCTATGGCATGTTTATAACAGGTTATGTGTGCTTAGTTAATGTCAAGTTGTCATAACACATTTCAGACAATGTCACCTTCAACTTTGCATTAAAAATGATGTATATGAATTCATTAATTTTTTTCCAGGCAGCAACCTTTGTCTTTAGCTTTCTGGACATATATTAATCTAAAATGTAAATAACCTGCGCACAGTATCCTCAGGCAAAAAGTTCTGTCACCCTCTGTAACAAGGTGAGATTGGAGGACGGCTGGAAGGGCTTTGAAGAGGGCACACAAACACTGCTTGTTTCTGAGATATATTTATTTATGTATTTATTTGGCGGGAAGCACGGCCATAAGCTCAACAGACTGCTGACTCAGTCGCTGTGGTAGTCTCAGAGGTGTGAGGATTAATTTATGCTGTTTAGACATCGTTTGCTTTTATAGTGTGGCCAAAAAGTAGCCTTTGGAATGCTTTGAATATCTTATTTCATAGCGTCATTAGGTACGTAGTTTCAGTGAAATGTTGGAACAAGCTGATACAGAATACATGTTTAAATGGGATTTCACCAAATAGTGTAACTTCAAAGCTAATTAAATGACTAGATGTAAGGAGCAAAGCAGGGTTAAAGCAATGTTCACTACACCTCTGCTTACTAAGGTTTTTGGTGGCTTGCATAACAGCTAATTACTGTATGTAATAATTCAGGATATAAGCAACACTACAACAAATGCTCGACCTTATTCATGCGGTATACACACACTATATCTGTAAGCTAAAACTACAGACATGAGGTTTTCCCTTTCAGTGTTACAGCTTTGGTTTGTGTGAGAGCTTTTACCAAGCAGCTGAGAATTTATTGATGGAAACATAGATAAATATTAGAATCAGGAACACTGGTAACACTTGTTTTTGAAGGGCTGTGCATAAGACTGACATGAGACTGTCATAACCATGATATGGCACACGTCATGAACATGAAGGGTCTATATGAATGTTGTCGTTCTGTCAATTATGGCACTTCAAGTTGACATAGTGGGAGTTGTTTCTGTTATGACAACTTGATATTAACCAAGACAACATAACCTGTCATAAACATGCCATATTATACTGTCATATCTTAACACTGGCTGTCATGAGACCATTATAATTGCGTCATCACTGCATTCCTTGAGCTCAACTACAGTGGTACAATTTGTACTTGTCATGAAGATTAAGTTTTATTACAAAGACATTTGATTCTATGATTGTGTCATGACTAATTTCCTTGACCTCGTCTAAAGTGGAACAGCTTGAACTTTTCATTAAGATGCCATTTAAACATTATAAGGCCACTTTGACGAAAGGGAATACACTACCAAGGTGATTTATGGAGTCTTCTTATGTACATATAGCTTTACTTGTTGATAAAGTAATGGCTAACTGCTGCTTGCTATGGCTGCCATAAGCTAGTTAGCTCAGGTACGTGTGCAGCTAACAGTCTTGACACCAATATGGCGTCTGTCTGTCTTGTAGGCTGTGTTTGGTCCCAGTCCAACTGTGTTCACTGGGGGCTCCTAGTCCCAGAGTCAGCTAGCTGCATGGCAATTGGACGTAACACACATTCAGCATTATTGGCTACTGTAAACACCAATCAATATTAGTGACCAGTCCCTCCGTAGCTTCCTATTTTCACATGAAACCCATAAACATGTGGAGTCAAATAGCATGGAGGCTGATGGACACCAGTGTGACGACAGGGAATACGGTACCAAGGTGGTTGTCTTGCAAAGTTTGGCTCCTGGCACCCCAGAGCTGAGTCGGACCACTAGCTGCACAGTTACCCAAGCTAACTAGCTAAACGCGGCTACAGTTAGCAGCAGATAGTGGTTACTTCAGTGACAAGTAAACCTATTTATCCATCAGGAAACATCTTAAATCACTTTGGTACTGTATTCCCAGTCACAAATGGCCTTACAACATTAAATTACATTTTAATGGAAAGTCTAAATTGTACCTCTGTAGCTGAGGTCAAGGAAAATATTCACGAGGAAGGAAAACATTACTAAAGACCACTATATGTTCACGACAGGTGTCAAGTCCTGGTTGTTACTGTGTCATGTTAGCCTTATGCACACCCCTTTAAATAACATGTACGGTGTAATGTTTCCATATTTTAGAAATTCTGCTGCATTGTATAAACATGAAATGTTTTTGCAGAATTTGGGCTGATGTGTTTTTGGGTGTGAAAACTACCATTTTTGCCTCAAACAAAGGTGTAGGAAACAAGGGGAGCTGGTCTGAGGAAAAGCAAGACTCTGAGTCTCACTTACTGGTCCAGATTTTAGTTGTGGTAGTTTGTATGACTTCTCTTCTGGACAAAAAATGATTGCTATCTAGCCATTACCAATTATTTAAGTCTTTGTGTACCTCTCGTTATCATCAATACTATGTAACGATAGACTCATATGGAACTTCTACTCAGCTGTGCTTGTTCAGATGGACCCAAAAAACATTAAATTGGGGAACCACAGCTGTCAGTTTATACCAGTTTGGAGGATTCTTATGGCCCAGTGTTGTGAGTGCAGAGATACTTCTTTACCCTTAATCTTTAGTGATCCTACATTTTCACAGAAGACAACACAAAGCCAGCTGATATGTTGAAGCAAGATAGTGTGTATTTACTCAACAACCGCCAACTTTCACATGCATCAGGGAACAAATTTAATTATTCATATTTTTAATTTTATTTAGAGCAAGAAGGAACATACTGATCCAGTTTTCAGACGTGCATGTGTCTGTCTGGAAACCTGTCTTGTTTTTGTTCCAATGATCAGAGCTCTCCAGTACAGCCTTATTGTATTTATATGACTAACACATCTCCAGCCTTTTTGTCTCTTTTTGGCTAATCCAATGGAGAAAAAGAAGTATTTGATCTATTTATATTCTTATAATTAATAAAATGTTGGTCTGTTGGAAATTGGTTGCATGTGACAAATGCTGGACTCCAACCATACAAAGCTGTGATGCTATTCACTGGCGGGGGTTGATACAGCAGGCACGAGGCACCTAGACTGGGCGATATGGCTTTTAATTAATATCTGTATATTTCCATCATATAGGATGTTGTATCTGATGTTCACATGTTCTGTAAATAACATGCCATAAAAATAGTGCAAACATATGATTATCTTACAGAATATGATGTATTGCTGTAGATTAAACTACCCAACAGTATATAAAGTAGTGAAAATGTGCTCAATCCTAAACATCTACAGCAGTAAAATGCAACATACATGTTAATGCATAAGTAATATTAATCTAAAAACATCATCGGCCTGTAGCCTATAATAGAAAAACACTGACAGGGATCATTTTTCTGCATAACAAGTACACTTAGCCTATAATACTTACATACTTTTACTTAGGTAGGATTTTGAATGCAGACCTGTTACTTGTAATGGACCGGGTATTGGTATTAGTAGTTAAGTAATAAACCTAGGTAGCATGTAAACATGGCATCGATATATTGCGAGACTTCGTATATCTCTTAATGGATGCACGTGTGAAAATATCGCAAGATCTCTTGTGCATCTGGCTCGAGTCTCAGAGGCCACAGTTGACATTTCGGCTAAAAACATGATAACATTATGAGGGGCAGCAAGATTGGTGTTGTTATGTACAGTATATATTGTGTGGGACGAAAGATGTAGTTCACTCAACGGTTCCACACTGAACTAATTATAACAAACCCACCACAAACTGGGACTTTTTTTTCTTGTTGCAAAAGGACTCCCACACACTGTCTAACTTATTTGCAACGTGCCGGTACTAGACCTTTTTGATCTACTTGCCTCTCTCCAACGCACCTGTCTCATTTAATAGATGGGCGAAGTATTCCTTTGTTTTATACTTTCTTTTCTTGTAAAATTATGTTTTAATTTGACAAACAACATATGTACATGAGTTCAAATGGAATTAAAAAAAAGTTTTTCACCATAGACTACAGTTCATATTTTTTCCAAGTTTAGGTCCCCATGGGGTACACTGGAAGGGGCATAACCTAGGCCCTCTATTCCTGTTATTTTAGATGTCTGTGTTCTCGTTGGCTGTTTAGAGTCGTATTAATGTTAGTCACGTATTCAGAGAGCAGCCATTTTCTAGAAAACGACAGGGTTTGAGACCTCTTATTTTCATCCAGCTCTGTCTGTGTATGCCTATAGGAGAAGCTTTGTTTGTGAGTAGATTAATTCAGCATCGTTTATAGAAATGATTTCCGCTCATATTTCATTGTATCTTATAGCATTTATTTACATTATTTCAGACACTTTTGTATTGATTTCTTTTCAGTTTCACACTGCTACGAAACAACTTGACTACATGGAAATGCTGTATCAAGTACATGTTGACAACACTTAAGTTAGTCAAGTTAGCGTGTAGAGTGTTGAGACATCTCGTAACATGCACCTTCCTGTGCAACAGGCAGTCTTTCAGTAAATATTATGCTGCAACTTGAGCTTTTCTGTACATTTTATGGCTGACCAATGTAACTACCCTCAGCTGAAACCAGCAGAATCACTGAAAACTCATATGATGACAAGGTCATCTGCTTTATCGCACATTGATTCATACTTGAATATATCTATTCGAGATATTGCCCAGCCGTACCTTCAACAACATGAGAACGGCATCAGAATATAGCCGGCTTGCACCCCCAAAAATTACCCTGTTATCATAAAATCATAAAAAAATCTAATGGTTTAATGCCTTAAAGTGTGGATTAACAGACACAGGATTGATATTCATAAGTAATTAGGCTGCTGGCGCAGAAGGAGAGGGGGAGAATCACCCCATCACCAAGACAATTACAAAAGAAATGCAGCCCTGGAAAAGTAAACTGTCTCAGCCAGAGAGGAAAACAAGCTAGATGTTGTGTCAAGTGAGTCACAATCCCTCTCCGATTTTGCGGGGACAGAGTTTTAGTGGTTATCTCGGAGAGGGCCCGAAACTCTCCAAAGACGACCCCGTGGCCAGGCAGGCAGTAATATATTAGGTGCTCGTGGAGAAGCTGACTTCAGACAGAGAGAGTAAAAGCTGTCAGCTGAGGAAGAGGAGGCCTGATTGCAGCCACGTACCCACACCTGAGCCTCTCTCAGTCTGATGCACACTGTGTAATGCAGACGGATGCACATATGCTCACAGTCACACACAAGGACAGTCACTTATTCTTGAGAATTGAGACTATGGCACTGTTTTGATTTTTACTCTTTAATTATGATGGGAAAATATATTTTAAAAGATGAAACTCTTGGTTATTAGTCCTTGTTATGGGCCAACTTCCAAGTGATCTAATTTTTTTTAATCAAATGTAGAGTTTACAAAATGTTATTTTTACATTTCACGGCATATTCATAGTGAGATGCCATTTTATATTCTCTTAATGTGAATCAAAACACACATTTTTAAACCATAAATCTCATTTAGTTTGATTTAAAAGGACTACGAAGTTGACATATTTCAGTTGGGATGCATCTAATAGCAATATTTATTTAATTAATTTGTTGAAAAATAAAGTTTACCAGTGTTTGAGCAGTATCCCTGTCTTTTTTAAACCAGGAAGTGAGACAGGGGTCC
>JAJHUR010074449.1:0-27347 GCA_027495735.1 Lutjanus campechanus
TATTATTGTTCGAAAACATAAGGAATTATAAAGGTTTATGAAGCAACTAAGTAACTATGAATGAGTTTGAATGCATTATCAACTAGGGGAGTGCACTCGAAGCATATGAAATCAGTGACCTATGACCAACAAAATCTAAGCAGTGAGTTCAAATGGACATTTGCACTAAATATGAAGAAATGTCCATCAAACTTTTCTGAGATATGGACGTGAGGTTACAGTGACCTTTAACCTCTAAAATCAAATCAGTTCATCCTTCAGTCCAAGTGAATATTTGTGCCAAGTTTGGGGAAATTCCCTCTAGACGCTCTTGAGATATCACATTCACAAGAATGACGTGGACATGGGGACACAGTGACTTTGCATTTTGACCACTGAAATCTAAGTAGTTCATCATCAGATTCAAGTGGATGCTTGTACCACATGTGAATAAATTCCCTCTGTGTTCTTGAGATATTACATTCACAAGAATGGGGACAGACATAAGGTCACAGTGACCTTGTCCTTTGACCTTTGACCACCAAAATCTGAGCAGTTCATCCTTGAGTCCAAGTGGACATTTGTAAATTTGATTTAATCGAAACTAATCTAATCTATCATCCTCATGTCCAAGTCAACATTTATGTAGGTTGAAGAAATTTCTTCTCGGCGCTCTTAAGCTATTACATTCACAAGAATGGGGTGGACATTAGGTCACAGTGAATTTGCCCTTTGATAACCAAGATCCAGACAGTTCATTCTTAAGTCCAGGTGGACATTTGTACTGAATTTGAAGAAAGTCCATCCATGTGCTCCTGAGATGCTGCATTCACAAGAATGGAGACCTTTGACCACTATTACCTAATCAGTTCATCCTCAAGTCTAAGTTGACAGTTGTACCAGATTTGAAGAACACCTCTCTAAACGTTCTTGAGATATCGCATTCACAAGAATGGGGCAGACATGAGGTCACAGTGACCTTGCCCTTTGACCACCAAAATCTACTCTGTTCATCCTCGAGTTCCAGATCGATGTGGACGAACCAAATTTGAAGAAATTCCCTCATGGTTTTCTTGAGATATCATGTTCACAAGAATGGGATGACCCAAAAAGAACAGATAATTCATTACGTTTCCCAACTGTTAAAGTTCAGCTGAAAAAAAACTGCTTTTATTTGGTCTGACAAACATGTCTGTGCTGTAAATCACTTGTCCTTTGCCCTCCTTGGGGGGAAAAATCACAAGCCCGACTTTAATTTATATTTTGTATTTTTTGGTTTCATGATGATGTCCCTAGTTTTTCATTAATTCATTGGAATGCAATTAGGTGTTTGTCTAGCTAGATGGAGACCTCATTTCAATACAGCCAGTCAAATCTTGCCTAAAGCAGTAACATTAGCGTTCTATAATAGGCAGAGCAGACGGTCACACTGAGCCTAGTCTCGCAGCCAGACCTATCTCCACAGTCTGAACACTGAGCCAGACAGCAACCTCCTACACAAGACCCATAGATTTTGAACAACAGCCTATATTAGCTTTCCTGCAAAAATCTCCTTATTTAACTTAAAAACATGAGCACATCTTGTCCTGCACCTTCACTTGTTCAAAAAGTGACCAAACAAACATTCACCGGGGGAAAATACACTGCTAATGTCAGTTTGTCAGCTGCACAACTCAGCTGCAGCACATTAAACAAACAGCATGTAAACTTGACTGCAAATGTCACTTTGATCCGGTTAGGGCTTGTTTATTTTTTTCCTTCGTTCCTTATGTGTAACCCTGGCACTCTGGCAGCCTGGCATCTGCTGTCAATCAAACACTGACATGCCGACTGAGACAGGTAGGAGCATGTCTGATATATTCCCATTTTTGTCCCTTGAATAGTAAAAATTCATTAACATTTTGGGGAAAAAACACATTGATATTATTTTAGACTGTGAAAAGGTTGACTAAATGTGATTTCAGTTAATCAAAGAAGCATATTTAGTGATTTAGTGAGACCTGCATTAATTAAAAAAGAAAAATTGTGTAGTCCAAAGTGCCACTGCTACCCCAACATTGACATATTACCACTTCATGTTCTTCCAAACTTGTTCACAAACAGTTACTTATTCATCCATCCATCCATCCATCCATTCGAGTCATGTATCTAGCCAGCAGAATTAGCAAAAAATATATTCTCTAAAAATATATTCTTTTACCTCTGTTTTTGTCTCCACCAACTCCTGATGGAAATATGTCTGCCATCTGCTAATGGCTCCATTAAGTTGACAAGATAGTCGCTAACTTTTTCTGTCCATAGACTGTGTACAGTAGGTTTATAAGTGCTTTTTCAAAAACAAAAACATTGAGATGAAAAGACGCTAAAACGCTCCACAGAGCTGAAGCAAACCATACAGTTGGCTGATAAGTTTATGTCAGTTCATCACAACATTACAGTTATTTGATCCATTGTTAGAGTTCCCATCCAGACAGGTTTGAAAGTATGAAAAATACTCAGCTATGATTAATATTTGTTTAACTTGGCTTTCCCACCTAAAAAGTAAAAAATTTAAAAAAAAACTCTGAAAAGGGTCAGGAAACACATCTACTTTTTCTCCCACATTGAGGAATTCTCACAATTCTGGTTTCACACCCTACCTGCCACCACTGCTTGGCTAGCTTAACCAGCAAAAGATCTGGACTTACTTGACTTGACTTTAACCTCTTTACCCCATTTAGGGCCATGCAGCATCCACCACAGCTCGCCATCTCACTCTTTTCTTGTCCTGGGTTTTTGCTACCTGCCAGTTTACTTTGTTGTAGTTGTAGTTGTAGTTAGCACCTTTTATTTGTTTATGTTATGTGTATGTTGTTTGTTAGCTTGTGAGCTTGTAATTGGCATGGCTAATGCTAACTAAACTCTTCTCTGTATCCATTTATCCACACTGCACAGGAGGTTTTAGGTATATTTGCAGGTGGCTTTTAGCATATTACACAGCTTTTGGCTTTCAAATTTCTTATGTACCAAGTCTAGCTTTACCGGGTTAATTTGAATCTCAGCGTTTAGGAAAGTGCATACATCTCCTGCTTCAGCAGAGGAATGTAAAAACACCTCTCTAGTGACAAATCAGCATCTTCAAGGTCATACATTTTAGGGGAGATAAACATAAGAAAAACACATTTTTGAGTGGAAGGGATCATAAATATTGAAATATTGATCAGTGCAGCTTTAAATTTCATCACAACCTTAAACACAGAATGCAGGTTGATGAAAAAGTTATTTGTAAGTGAAATATTTTTGTCAGCATGTGGAAACTTCTGGTTACTCCAAGACACGGTCTAGACAGGATGTCCAAATTATAGGTCAGTATATCAAAGTGATAGCACTATCTGTTGGCCTTTTGTAGAAAGCTCTTTGATACATAGTTCAATAAGAAACTAATAGCTCTGCATGAATACCTGTGATATGTATCCCCTTTGTTCAGCCCATTTCAGATGCATTATGCATTCTTCCTCACTCCTTTCATTTCCAAAAGTAAGTTATATGACAGTGTGTTTTCAGAGGAATGAAATAGAATTCTATTCTTTGCGCCCAGCCAGCTCCCCTGTATTTCGATATCTTAAGTGATTCATTGCATGAATGTTTTATGGGTAGAAAAATGCAATCTGTCAGATATGGCTTACTCCATCGGAGTTAGCATATTCCTCTTACTCTCGTCTGATTTTGAGGTACTGTATGAGAAAATGGAACCTTGACAAGCTAAATGGGCTCACCAGATATTGTTTGCTATTTTAATATCATCTTTACATAATTTGTCTGCATAATTAGATTTTTTTATACGTCATGTCTTACAAGAACACAGGTAAAGGGTAGGCAGACATGCCTGACAATTATGTATGTTTAAAATAGTCATTGCTTAAAAATCAATTGGATTTGTAGGACTGTATTCTCTCCATTTGTATGATTATAATCATTGCTGAGCCATTTATGGAAGCTGGGGGTTTTAGACGATTTCCAGCTGGTTAGAATCATCTTGGCAACTACCATTCCAAGCATCAATGCCGATTGTTCCACAGATGTATAGCTCAGAGTAGTCTCTCAGAGTGCCAGTTCTTCATTGAGGGGGAATGTCCCTTCTATACACTCCAGAGAACCCCTGAAATAGTTCACACCAATAATTGTATAAATGAGGACAGAGCCAGAAAAGGTCTGTTAAAGAGCCCTTGTAACTTTGCATCTGTCACATAGTAACAGACAGATAAATTTGGTTTAATTTAGCCTTAGAATAGTGGAAACTATGAATGACTTTGTATTGAACCAGTCTGCACCCGGCGTTAATTGAGCAAGTTTGAATTCTAGTTAAACCTTCATTCCAAATGTCGTCAGACACCTCCAGATTCAGCTCAGTGGACCAAGCTTTTTTTTAGATGGGTAGTGGATACAGAGGCGTGAATAGGCATACAAAGTGAGATATCAGGTGTGTGAGTATAACATTGAGTCTAGAGGAAGCTGTAGAAACTCAAAGAAAGAGTATAATTTGATATTTCTTTATTAGTTTACTAGTCCTACAAAGTTTGGTAAAATAAACATTTCAGCCAGTCCTTGCCAGAAAAAGTTGTGTGATGATGGTCAAATGTGCAAGCAGATTATTCCAACAGATTTGTCCGTTTATTGTTAGGCAGTGGGAGCAAGAAAGTCCACTCATGAAGGAGATGTGGTGGATGGATTGCTCAAACAAACACAGGATGGGGGCTTCGGGTCCTGCATATAACAAAAAGTAAACATAGAGTTATTTAAAGTTTCCAGTTATTTAAGTTTTGTTATGGATGTGACCTTTCACCCAAGGCACTGGGTTTCAAGTTACGCATGAAACAAAAAGTAAACTTTGAGTTATTTTAACGCCAACCACTATCTATTTCCAAATCTACCCAAGTATTTTTATTTCTTAAACATACTCAATTAGTTTTGGTGCCTAAGCCTAATTGCGACCATTTCAAAATGAAAACCACATGTGTAATCTCACATGAGTTATGTCATGTGACTTGTGTAACATAGTTAAGGTCTGGTAAGCCTGTTGCCACACTCTTGGAAATAAAGGTGCTAACTAGGACCATAAAAAGCTCTTCAGCTTGTCCCCACAGGAGAACTCTTTTTGGTTCCTGCATGAACCTTTTATGAAGGTCATCAGGGAGTTCTACCGTGAACCCAACATAAAGTGTTGGGTTCTACTGAGAACCTTTTTATATTTCAAGGATTTCATGTAGAATCTGCCAAGGTGTTTCTACTGAAAACCCTTTTATATCCCAAAGGATTTATCTAACCCACCCAGGGTGATCTACAAAAAATACTATATAAAAAATCTAAAACTACATAAAAAATATATTCAGATGGGTTTTATCTAGAATCCACTCATGTTTATATTATGGTACAAAGAACCCTTGACAAAAAAGTTCTTTAAGGATTTCAACAATCCTTGAAGAACTCTTTCTATCAAAGAGGGTTCTTTGGATGAGAACCTTTAGTCTTACAAAGAACCCTTGACAAAACTTCAAAAAAGGGTTCGTCAGAAGCAAATAGTTCTGGGTAGAACCTCAGCCCTTCAAGAAGAACCCTTTTGGAACCTTTATTTCTAAGAGTGTACAACGTTTTGGGAGTAATTAGCAATCAAACTTTTCTGTCGTGTTGGTATGAGGTTGTGCTGGACATTTATCTTTTAAACTATACGTGGAACCTTCGGAACAAAAATACATCAATAAAATGAATAAATAGCAAGATTAAGTGCAACGTATTTCAAGAATAAGGGTGGCATTTATTTCTCTCTGGCCTACAAGTGTTTTCTTGTGTGAGTGATGTTAATAGGCGATATGACGCACAGAGATGTTCAGAGCAGAGATTCACACCGGGATCTTTCCTAGTAGATGCAGTAATGAAACCATAAATCACAGCATCATTGGACGTCTTCCCGGCCTCTGATATTTCCCCAGACACTTTCACCCCAACCATTTCAGTCTGCTTACAGTGTTAAATAGATTGACCATGGAAGATAAAGTTAAATGTGACTTTCTTCCAGTGCCTCTGACTCGACAAGAAATGAGGAGGAAAAAGAGCAGTTACATACTCCATGAGTACGGGGTTTAATGCTAATATTTTGGTTCGCTTGAAAACTAGAAGAGGTGGTATTAAAGAAACGCATTTTCTCTGCATTGTGCTGAATGATGGGGTTGGAATGGTATTTAAATGTCAATGAAAGACCCTTTTATAGTGGAACATATTATCTGTCTAAGCGGCAGCACATTGAGTCCCTTTGAAGATTTTCACCTAACATTGGTTCTGTGAGGCGCAAACAGGCAATGATGGGTTGCAGCTAGGACCCATATGATATCTAACTTTCCCTAAGGAGCTAACAAGATTGGGGAAAAAAAGAAAATGAGAAATGGATTACATTCAACATGGCAGCAATTTGTGGCATGTTTCCACTGTTACAGAGAAAACATCATACTACATCATTCCTCTTTCACCTGACTCTGAGGGCTTTGTCGTAATGGCCTTTTCATGAATGAGGCACAGATAGAAAACTGGGCATGTGCAGGCTTCCGAGGCCCACAATGAATACAGGACCTGCCAGTCCAGTAATTAGTTTGGGCTGTGGTTGGCTGTGGCTCTGATGGAGGCCGTTCATCACCCCTCGAGACAATGCCTGCATGAGAACTGCCAAATCAAGGCCGTGTGATCGCTTCCTTTTCGCTGTAGCTCTGGACGTTGAAATGGCTCTCGGAGGCGTCGTGGGAGTTTACTGTCAGGTTTTCACTGGCGTCGCTGCTACTGTGTGTCTCCTTAACTCATGACAGATGAACAATATTACAGCAAAGACAGAGGGTCAATGGTGGTAGTAGCGACTGCTTCATTTGTACCAGGAAAGGGTTATTGTTCATGTAGTATGTGAATAGTGCAGAGAGATTCTCGATTCTGAAATCCTTCAACAGAAAATGTTGACAGTTCAACGACAAAAAAAAGCCTCATGACACTTTTCAAACAATTCACGTCACCTTTGTGTTGCAGTATAGGGTGACAAGACATCCCATGGTCTCCAGGGATGGATGAGAGCAGCTATATGTCACTTCCCTCTATCACACCTCCATTCAGGTGAAAACCAGCGCTGTTAAAGAGCTGGCACAAAATTGAAAAAACTAGTGTCATTTGCATGTATGTTAATGTTTGTGATGTAATTTGTTTACCATAACACCACAGAGTACAGACTACTAAAACAACAAAGTAGTGCCTTAAAAAGTGAGAGATATCAGAAATGCATGAAATTTGTATTGACTGCAGTTGTTTTCCCCCAAAAAGGTGTGGAAGTATAATGCAGAAGCAAAGTACCCTGATGGGTTGGTCTTATCTATAGTCCCTGTTTATGGTGGCCTGTCCTTAGCAGGAGCTGTTCCCAGAAAAGTCCCTGTTATTAACTAAGCGTTAAAAACAGACTGGAAAGTGAAATAATGTTTTATCTGGCAAGAAAGGCTGGACAGCAGAGCCCAGTTAATGTCTCAAATGTGTTGTATTTATTTTGGCCAGAAGAAGGGGTTTCTCACTATAGAAGCTTCATAACACTCTTCTTCTTCTAATAACTACTTGCTGACTCAAATTTCAAATAAAATTACTGTGGAAAAGTCAGCCAGAGAATCCACAATATCACAACAAATGACTTACAAAGTTACATGGTTAGTACCCAATTTTACAGTTACCATAGTCAAAAGACATGGAACCAGAATTGTCTCCCTTTTTTATTTAATTGATAATAACATTGGATATTTTAATGATATATTGACCACTGAATTGGAAATGACTCCAGGTTTCATTTCAGTAATCTGGTCACTCTACTGTAGTAGCCTGCTTGAGATCAGTTGGACCAAGCTCAGGACCACTTTTTGAAGTCTTGGTCTTATCTTGGAATCAACTGCATTTTTAATCAGTCTTGTCTCAGTCTCACACAAAGGGGACTCTGGATTTTAGTGCCTGCATGCTGTATAATTTCCCTGGAAACTGTATGCACCTCGTGTACTGTTGATTTTCTTACATAGGGCCTACTAAAAAAAATCTCACTTACTGTTTTAGGTTACTAAATAGCATGTTAGCATGGAATTTCAGATCCAGCCTAGGTTTAAGTGGTGCAAGAAAAGTTAGCCAGCTAATGTCAGCAACCTCCTCACCCCTCACCCAAAAAGATTTAGCAAATTTTAGCTATACATATTACCTACCTATGTACTGTATGTTCCAGGGCACTTGCCAGCGATTTCCCACCTAGATAAGTGCACAAACTACCTAATTTAGCTTTAGGTATGATGGCACATTAAATAACGCATTGTCAACTTTGCGAGAAATTGAGAGGACAGGGCATGTGGTAAAAATTTGTTCTCAAAGGGGCTTTTACATGATAAGAAATTTGTTCTGGACTCACTGCAAGGGAGGGTGGGTAGTATACAAACCAACTTTAGTATTGGATTTTAGACGTAGTCTGTTTTTAATGTTGTGTTATAGAGTTAAGAGAATCCTGAATCACTTTTGTTCAGTCGCATCTGGAAGGGAAACCTTAATTTGCAAAGCTCTGTGCAAGACTTAAAATCTTCCACAGATCTGGGATTCCCTTCAAGACTCAACCATCAATCTCTCCCTCCTCTGCTTATGTCACTCCCATACATCTTTTGTCTCGTCTGCCTGTGTCGTCACATACAGCATACACATCTCATTGGTTGCGCTTTAAAAAGTCAGCTGCAAACGAGGTCAAGCGCAACTGCTTTGTCGGGCGTCATCACTCTCTCCTTAGGAACACAATAGCCAGACAACCCAGGGTGTTTTTATCATTGATCGTGTGTGGAGGCCTTACATTATGATGAACAATAATAAGACTAGCCACATAAAGCTCTGTAACTATAGATATAAACTTAAATTACACCACCGTTAACTATGTTAGTACAGCTCTGACATATACACTACACACTGCTAGAGATGTGACAGCACTTGGTCTTGTCTCAGTCTTGATTCAATCTGTTCTTTGTCAGGACTTGCCTCGGTTTCAGTGGTCTTGACTACAACAGTGCCTCATGTAGAAAACACTCAGCTCACACCTCTGCTAAAGCTGAGAAGTCGGCGGTGGCAGATTTTATTTCAAAATCTCAAATCTGGATACATGTGTTTGATTTGTTTTTATTCCTTTAAACCTGCAACAGCTGATTTTTGACTGCTTGAGGGCAGCTGAAACAAGCTGTAAACATCAGCCTGACATATTTTCTCTCCATAAAGTTGATATGGCAAAGTTGTTAGCAAACAGCTGCCTATTTAAAAATCCAGCAGATATGGAGCAACATTAGCATTCATTTGGACCCATGTTTGTATCCATGTGATGAATATAAATTCTAATACTGACTCTCCATTTAGCTTTGTTTTGCTCTCTACCAACTCCTTAGAGAAATATACCTGGCTTTGTAGCTGCTAAATGCTCCACTATGATCACCAGCTAGATGCTAAGCTTGTCTGTCTGCCATTTGGTTCTGGGCAGGTAGTGTATCAGTGGGGATTTAGAGCATTTTTGATGAAAACAGCTGTCTTCTGCTTCTGGAAACAATGCTGATAACATGATAGAATGAACCCAAAACAGTAAATTTGGCTGTTAAACCAAGCAATGATCTGAAAGTTGTGTAATTCTAAATTAATCTGACACTGCGTTTTAACATTTTTAAAAAACACATATTAATTTCCACAAAATTATCTTAGTTTCTTGTACCTATACACAACAATTACATTCACAATATGCAGTAATCCGTCTCATTCATCCTCTTACAAGTGATGTTTCACAGCCTGTGAGTAGCCTGGTTGCCTGCAGCATTGACTACAACTGTTCAGGCCGACTAAATTCTATTAACCCTTAGGAAAAATAACTAAAACTATGGGCATACAATTAATAAAATCATTAAAAATGAATTAAATATAAATTATACACATATATATATAATTTTCTGCTGAGCTATCATGAGTAGGATAACTAGACTAACCAACTTTTTAGCTAGCTTTTATAAGCTAGGTGTTTTGTTTTTGTTTTTAGCTAGGTAGCAAATGTTGTAACTCTCTGTAGATACAACCTACTCCTGGGCATCACAGTGACATACTTTGGAATATTCTGTTCAATTTCTGCCTTATTCTGCTCATGGATCTGTTAAATCTTACACAACATTCATGCAGGACCACATGAAGTTGTGGCAAAAATGTGCGAAAACTGTAAAGATTTTACATACTACAACCAATCACATGACCCAAATTCTACAGTTGGGTTATGTGATAACATTAACCATCTCCATGACAGCTGAGCAAACTGTATACGTTAAGAGAGGCCATGATTTGTGGCTAAAAGCTGCAGAAAAACACCATGTGATCAGCTATTTTTGGGTCAAACAGCTTTTTCCAAGGTCAAGAATGAACCTGTAAGCTCAACTGGAAAAATGTTAAGGTGATCTGCACCACAAACAACTGTACTCACTTATACCTTGACCTATGGCCTTACTTTTCACCATTTTTTGAACAGAAAAATTGAAAGCATAACCTCCATGTTGGATCAAGGTTCTTACAAGGCCCAATCCTAGATAAGTGTGTACTGAATCAACATGGTCTGTATTTTAATTATAGACCGCGTGCTGTGGAGTGTACACTGTATACTGTGTGAACACTGTGTGGACTGTTTTGCATGAGCCAGAAATTGTCTATTGGACCATTGGTGGAAATGCTGCTGTAAACCAATCATGGATTAGAACTTTAAAGGACCCACTGCATTATAAATCATGAAATGAGATTTGAAGCAGACTCCACTTTTGCACCCAAGCCATTCAAAGCCTCAAGCCTTAGGGAAGCTGTGGTGCAGAGGGAGATAGAGAGGGAGAGGGAGGGCGTACTGTATGACGGCATGAACTGATGTGGAAGAAACAAGTCAAGGTTGTGTGACTGCTGAGTGAGAACAGTTAGGAATGGAGACGCTCGGGTGTTTTTGAGGATATCGTGTGTATGTAGAGAATGCTTTTGCATGCATACTGTATATATATACTCAACAAAAATAGAAACACAGCAGTGTTGTTTTTGCTCCCATTTTTCCTGTAAAAAAAAAACTAAACTTCTTCTGTGCACACAAAGGTTTATTTCTTTCAAATGTGCCTTTTTCCCCCTTTGCCCTTCTCTGACTGGTCAGTACTCACTGGCCTTGTTGGTTGGGTTGGTTCAGTTCAGTCGTGAGGAGTGATTGGTTAGGGCAATAGTTCTTAAAAAGGGAGTTCTTAAAGGGGTTCCAAGGCATCCCCAGCAAAAAGGGGAATCATTTATTTTCACTGTAATTCCATCCATAGGTATTGAAGCTGAGAACGGGCATACTTGCTATTCTCAAGATCATGAGTTTATTATTCATTATTTATTTAGAAGCTTGTTTTCTCAAGATAATCGAATTAACCCATTACCAAAAGAAAACAAGCTTTGTTATCTTGAGATAAATACTTAATCTAACACATTATCAGAAGAACACAAGATTTGTTATCTCAAGATAATGAAATAATTGAAATGTTATCACAAGAAAACAAACTTTATCTCGAAAATAATGAAATAATTAACTTGTTGTCACAAGATAGCGCAAGAGTTAACCTGTTATCACGAGAAAACGAGATTTATTATCTCAAGATCACGAAATAATTAACTTGTTATCACGAGAAAACAAGATTTATTATCTTGACATAATGAAATAAATTTGTTATCTTGAGATAACAAAATAATTAATATGTGATCTTGTGGTGATGGCATTAAAAGAAGAATTGTATGAACAGCCATTCTTGGCTTCTGTACATAAGAAATACAGTGACAGAATGTATGACTATTTTCGTCATGGATTTCATAAACTTTCTGAAATTACACATCTAAAAGCAAAAGTCTTGTCAGATGGAGGTTTTGGGATAAAATCTTGATGAGGGTCTGTGGGCTAATTTGTGTTGGTTCAGGGGTCCTTGATTTGAAAAATTCTGAAAAACCACTGGATTATGTTAGATGTAGCCTTGTGCCCAGTGCCTAATAAATGTCTTTTTCAAGATCAAACTGCACATTTTAGAGTGGCCTTTTATTGTGACCAGTCCAAGGCACACTTGTCAGATGGATGGATTATCTTGCCACAGAAGACGTGTTGACTCACACAGATTTTAACAAATTTGTGAGCAAAATTTGAGAGAAATAAACCTTTTGTGTGCACAGAAGAAGTCTTATTTTTTTTTCTTTTTACTTCAACTCATGAAAAATGGGAGCAAAAACAAGTGTTGCATTTATATTTTTGTTGAGTATATATTTGCATGGGAAAGCATGCCTATTTTCGCTGTTCTAGAAATATTACCCTTTAGAAAATACAGATAGAAATGCTCTTTCACCTGTCAGTGGAAATAGGATGTGAAGTGGCCTGATGCTGCACTTTGATTGTAGTTCATTGGCGTGTGATTTATGACTGCCATCCGCTGACCCGTACGGTCAAGGCCAAACGGTTTGAAGCCCTTCTGGTCAGGAAGGTTAACCTTTCACCCCGGATGCAGAGCAAGCACCTTATATCTTGGCAGTCCGCCACAGCCGTCTCTTTAGCCTCCTTACCAATCAAGTGATTTAATCCAGTTGCAGAGGATGGAATAGCCTTGGCCCTCACACTCTAATCCGGGGAAATCCATGGTCTTTTCCAAAGCCTGAGCATCAAGTGTTGTCAATTACAGCCTGAAAAAGCTTAAAGCAAGGGGGGAGCTTTCCGAGTCAGTCTGAGCCCACACCCAAAAGAGCGAAAATAGGGTCTTGTTTATCCATGACTGAGGATGGAAAAAGAGCATCGACTATATTGTGCTACGACAACAATTCAATTATGTGAGTTGGCCAGCTGCTACTAATCTCACAGTGTTTACCTATGTAGAAGACTTCTTTTAATAGACTCTCTCTGCAAATTCCAACTAGCGTGGAGTTAGCTATGTTAAGACCTTTGTGCAGGCCCTCCAGCTGTGCCCATGCAAGTAGAATTACAGCTCATCAGAGAATAGTGTGTAATGTAGTTGATAATGAATGTGGAGTGGGTTATTTGGTGCAATCGTTGTGGCTGGCCTCGGTTTAATGAAAGATAAAAGAGCTCAGTACAATGCAAACATATTATCAGCCGTGAAATCAAAATCTGCTCTAAAATGCTATAGGCGTTGTCAGATTAAAGTCCACACATCATGGGTGTATTTTTAGAAGTGTGTTAACTCTCCAATCACACACGTTCAGCATGGTTTAAATAATGCATGTCAAGCTTGATCCTGATCTGGGTCATTGAGGTCTTTTGGGTGTATGATTCAACATTTAAAATGACAATGGCTCATGTCTGGTGCGCACTTCTGAAAGTGACTGGAACGAAAGGAGAAGTGTCATATTTTAAGACAGTGTAATGGAAGCAGAGGTGGCAAAACTACACACATTATTTACACAAGTAGAAGTACAGTCATCTTGGTATGTCTTTTATGTCGTTTTTGTCTTATGTATATTAAATGATTTTTATCTTGTTACATCTTTTACATCGTTATCATCTTGGTACATCTTTCACATCATTTTTGTCCTGTTTGTCATCATTTTTGGTTTTGTTATGTCCTGTAGGTTGTATTTGTCTTGTTACACTTTTTATAGTTTTTTGTTTTGCTCTGTCTTTTGGGTTGTTTTTGTCTTGTTACATCATCTTTTTGTCTGCATCATGTCTTTTACTTTTATTTCTCTTGTTACACCGTTGTCATTGTTTTTTTGTTTTGCTATGTCTTTTACATCATTTTAGTGAAAGATACTCAAGTACAGTTACCTGAAAACTCTACAGTACAGTAACAAAGTATTTGCACTTAGTTACTTCCGACCTCGAAATGGTAGCAGAGAGATTGATGGAATGATTATGCTCTTGTATATTGGTCTTTCTATGTTCAGTCCTGACAGCATCCTCGCCTCTATTTAGATGACTACAACTGAAAGCCATTTTTTTCCTCTTTTTAGTCAGAGAGACCAAATCAGTTCATCAGCTGTGAATTTACAGAAATGTAGTCAGCAGTGAGCATCCTACTATGTAATGCTAAATCTAATTATTGAGAACCCCTGCACTGTATTTCATATTTATTGACAAAATGACAGTCTATTCATCCTGACAGCAGATAGAGAGTTTGTGCCACACAGCAACAGAGTGCTGATTATCTATACGCAACAGCATATTTGTTTGAAGCCAAACCACTGCCTCTCTCTCAACCTGTCAGAACCGGATGCAAATGAACCCAGTTTCTGGCTCACTGCACCTCACAAATTAATAACTGCGCACACCCTGCATTACAGTACAATTAGATTGTCCATTATTTTGTAAACGCCAGCAGAATCATTCCATCCTCTCAAGCATATTGTCATGTGGCTGCATTTGCCTAACTAACGTGAGATCAAAGGCGTATTTTTGAATCCTAATCAAATCTATTTCAAGTCCCATGCTGGCGCCGGATGGCAGGCTGCGGTCTGTGGCTGGCACGGTTTGAGGCCCTGTCTGAATACCTGCAACAGTAAATAGATGGGCGGGCAGGATGATTTGCATATAAAAAGGAGCAGTGATAAAAGAAAGTACTTAACCTGGAGTTTCTCACCATCCAACACTCTGGCACCTCCAACAGAATGACAGAAGACTGCTTTTTATCAAAGGGGATCCCATTATGAGATAAATGTATTTATTCTTGATGGAGAATGAAAGAGAGAAGGGAAACAAAGAACATGGTCGGAAGCACTGAGGACCAGGACTTGCACCTGTAAAAGAGCCACTCACGTTAACTGCTGAGGAGCAGGAGAGCAGAGATGTTTGTAGTGTCAGCGTGCATTTGTAGCACGGCCTGTTTTTGTACCAAGATGGCTGCTTTGAACTTGTAGGAATCCTATAAGGTATAATTCATGTCGTGTCAATTACTAAGCAGCAGCTGTGCTGAGCCGAACAGAGGGAGTCCCAAACCATACCTCTTCAAACAGTGTGCACTTACTTCTCCACCCTGTTAACACTCCTCTTGTCAGTCATGCAGTTAGATCAAGGCAGCAACACTCAGCATTTATGAAGGTTTCTGTCCTGGTTTGGAAGATTTATTGGTGGATTCCACAAGGGGGTGGTGACTACAAACCTCATGTATGATGAACACTTTTTTTTTCATACTCACTGCTTCTGTTAACAAGACGATAAGCCAACAGCCACACTGGCGGCTCTGTGAGGCTCCACTAAGTGGTGTTTTGAGCTAAATGCTACTGTCAGAATGCCACACACAGTGACAATGCTACCATGCTAGCATTTTGCACATATAATGATCACCATGTTCATCGTCTTAGTTTAGCGTGTTGGCGTGCTTACATTTGCTCGTGGGCACTAGACACAAAGTAGATATGAGCATTATGGTAATGTCATTATATTTTTAGTTATTTGATCACAAACAAAAATATTGGGCCAGGTGAACCAAGATGATGGCACTAGTTGAAAAGCTAAGAGGTCGTCAAAGTTAATACAATTCATCCCAAGAGTAACATCACTGTTTTATCCATTACAGTACCAGACAGTTACAGATCTCTGAGTGTCGGGTCATTTCCAAATGTGCAGTAGTTGTTTGGGTGGCAGAGAGTACAGCTGCTAACAAACCTCCACCACTTCCATGTTTTTTAAAGGACACACCTTACCAGAAATCATGCTCTCCCCCATTCTCCTCAGTAGGAAGTGTGCAATGCTACCGCACCAGTATAAAGGGCCGCCATAAAGGCTGTGCAGATTTTGTGCTTCCATCAACAGCTGTGGCCAGACGCATTATGTTTTCAGGTTGTCTGTATGTATGTAGGTACATGCATCCTGTTCTTATGAACATGATGTCTCAAGAACGCTTTGATGGAATTTCTTCAGCCTTGGAACAAATGTTCGCTTGGAGTAAAGGATGAACTGATTAGATTTTGGTTGTCAAAACTCATGAATGGGAAGTGCTGACCAGTGCATCACTCCCTTGCCCTAGCAGCTCACATTTGATTATTCATATGAGAGTAGTAGTGACGATGAGACGAGTGAATATGGAGGATTATGTAATAATGTATATAATTTCCATGCAAATGTTCAAGAGTTTTCTATAGTTTTGACAGATGGTTTCTTTTATTTATTACCTTGTTAAGACTTGATTTTCTGACTTTAGTTTTGTTTAATTCATTTACAGTATATCATGAACCATGTACAAAATAAATTTGTCTCGGGAAAGAGAAAAGATGTTCTTGCCAGATTTATCTTACTAGCTAATTTCAGTCACATTTCATAGGAATAAACATGGAGCAGATTGCAAATATTAAAATATTACATTTATCCAAAGTAATAAATACAGGTTGTCAGCATATCAAATTAATGCTGTCAAGACTGGTGAATTAAACAAGACAAATGTATAAATATTTTCTGCTCAGAGATTCTAGGCTGTCTATTTTTATCTTGGATTGCCCCTCTGTGTGCATACATGTATGTTACACTTATCAGTACATGATATACTGACTTCCCTTGGCTGTAAGTAGTTCCATATGACCTTTCAGCTGCAGTTCAACAGATGACCAGCATTATCAGTGTACCATTCAAACATCTTCAGGCTGTATTCAATGTCAAAGTCCCCACATATCTGCTTCCTCCCCCAGAATGAGAGACAGCTTGCTGCTGCTGCTGGAGGGGATCACAATGAGCAGTCTGTCCCTCAAGGTTTCAAGTGGGTCTTCAAGAAACAACGAGGGGGCATTCACTTGATCTCTCGTGGGTCTCTTTTAATGAACCCACAATCATCATGTGCTCCAGTGTAGCTTTGAATTCGTTTGTACACGTGAAATATTAATATTTGTCAAACGGGAGGAGGGTCTTTGTCTTTCTAACTTTGCACACCCTTCAGTCTGTGGTCAGATCTCGCTGTACGATCTCCTTCGGGTTGGTCTGATGCGTCACGTCATCCCTGTGGCCGCGAGGTGACCTTGACAATCAGCACTGTTGCATCCTCCCCCTGTCTCCGTAGCGGTGGTGAGGCAGAGTGAGCATCCCTCTAGGGGGCCGTTCATCTAGATAGGAGACCCATCAGTCAAGGCGGCCATTGATCGGCGTGTCAGATGGCTTGATTTCCTTGTGTAATAATCGGCTGAGTTTTGACACCGTCCCTAATGCGTAAACGGGAAGAGAGGAACAGGGCAAATGGATTGTGAAGGGCAGCTCTATCCATTGTCTGTACTGTCGGATGCATTAATATGTAGTCTTATATAATGAAAGCCCCTGTGGTATTGCATATAAAATGATTTGACATGTGTGCCTCCTGATTAATATTACATGTAGGCTTAATTTTCCTGCGCACTGGAGCATGGTTCCTGTTGAAATGTTGAAGAGGATCGTCAGATTGATCCATCCTGCTTTCAGAGCAGGATAAATACATTGTCTTCACTGCTATTTCCGAGCACAGAATAAGACATACTCTTAGCAACCTCATGTGAGTGCTGCAAATGCCAAGCAATTGTTCAGGATCCATTTTGAGACCACAATGGATTAGCGTGTTTGGTTCCCTGTTGTGGTCAGTGTGCCACTAGGACAGTTAGAGGCAGGCCGACATGTGTTGGGCATTGATAATGACTGTTGAATCACTGCGGACCCACTGGAGCGCCGGGTAAAATAAAAGCATACAACCGTATCAGTCCCAAGCACGGCGGCAATCGCCCACAACAAAGAGCACTGTCTTGCATGCCGAGCTAAGCTGATGGGTTTTATATTCAAATAATAAGGACAGGGAGGAATACCAGCAGCATGGGATCTACAGCTACCATGTACTTGGTTATAGTGATATTATAGGCTACAGGATTCGTAATTTCTCCATGATCCTCAGTGAAAAGGGAAGACTGTTTCCATAAAGCCACTGACTTAAAGATGCATTCAAAAACAGCCAGCAATTCAAGTTTAAATCCTTTAAGCCGACTGTTTGGCAACATGTAGCATGTTTTCATCAATAAGTTGTTGATTTTCAATGGACTCTCAGTATCTAATGAGGGGGAAGTGTGCAACATCTTGTTTTGTTTACCCGTCCTTTTCTATCTGCGTGGTCAATAGGTTCAATTTGATTCAGACCGTGGGTGGGAAAAATAAATTGGAATTGTAATGGGGGTCATGTTGGACAAGATTCAGTTTGTTTTGGTGTTTATCACTTTGAACAAGCTAATGTGGCCGTACCATCGACTGAATTCTGACACAACACGAGAAACAGAATCCTGGATTAAAGTTCTTTAATTACATTTCACAGAAAAAAAGCACACGCTACTGCATTTGATGGCTCTGGATCTCAGCGTGTCTGAAATGGAAATGGAATGAGTGTAGGAGTGTTTCAGCTTTTCTTCTCTTTTAGTCTTTAGTCTTTAGTTTTGGGCGTCACTGGCGGTCAGTGGACGACAATATGAAGAACACATTTGCTGGAAAAATGAATTTGTAGCCTTCACACAACCCCAGTTGGTGATTTAATAATGTTTATCATCCTTTTAAAACAACACACATCACTCTGCAGCTGCTGTTGAATAGAGCAGGAAAGTTATGGTGAGTTTTAATCCAAAGACTGACAGTGTTACAGATGCACAAAAAATTCTGATGTGTAAATGCTAGCGGTGACTGAGAACATGATTTTTCATCCCTCAGTGCAGCAGTGATTTAGTGTGGCAGCACCGTGCTACATCACTGCTGGATGTGGTCACAAGTACAACAGACTAAACCCAGCTTTGATGTTGGGTGTGGCATCAGTGTGATGTGGAGGTAAGACGGTTTGCATGGTTTGAACTTTCCTCTCAAGCTTTCATTTTCGCTTTAAACACAGTTACTTCTGCCACAAACACATGTACTACAACCACTATGAATGGCTTTAAGGAAACATTGTCTGAAAGTATGGGCTGTTATCCCCATTTTAATGAACATCGTGTCAGCCACTCTCTGTGATGGCAGGATTTTTGAGTGTCACTGTTCAGAGGTATTAGCACTTTTGTCTATCCACAAGGTCAAATGACACATTTTATAAACTAGTTTGTTTCAAGTAATCAGACAACTTTACCTTTCATTGCATACAGGCCAGTAGGGTGTGTCTTTCCTCCTTTCAAAGTCTAGTGTGGAGTTACTCTTTAAAGTGATAATCCACTTTGTGAGAATAAGCCACTCAGTATGTACTCACCACTATGCCGATGTGATGATGGGTGAAGATCTTCAGTTCCGTTCAGTTCAGTTGCCATGTTTACATCCTACCGGCTACATGCTACAGTTGACATTTCTGCTAAAAACATGACGTAAATGGCGTCTTTTGTGGTTAATTTTTAATGTCGTGGCTCGCGGACACTTGGATTATGCCACACAAGCATGATGGAGACATTTTGTGTTTGTTTTGTGTGCTTTTTTAAATGTTTTATCCGTGGCCACCATTCAATGCCATTGTACTGGACGAGGCTGCTACCCTGTTTCTCCTAAAACTCCAGGATTGTTTTGTGAACTGAAGACCTTCACCCATCATCACATCGGCATAGTGGTGAGTACATACTGAGTGGCTTATTCTCACAAAGTGGAATATCACTTTAAATACAATAAACATTGTCATTGTTGTTGGCCCAACAAGAGACAAGGCTGGTGGAATGTGTTTGAATAGGAGAGGGATCAGATATATCTGCCAGAACAAATAAAACTAGAGCTTACAAATTTGTCTGGTTCCCAGGCTCCATTTTTATCAAAAAATTAAAATATTCAAGAACTACAAAGTTTATTTCACCTTCAATTAAAAGTCTGCACAGATACAGATGCAAAATTGACACTGTAGGATAAATTCCAGATTGTATCTCTCAAGAATAATCATGAGAAAATAGCCCTGTCTCACTCGAGCTCTGATTGTCATCTTTTGGAAAGCACACATGTTGTTTCCTGGAACAAGCTCAGCGCCTCGACCTCTCTTTCCTTTCTGTTTCTATTGTTCAGTGCGATTTCCCTAGTTTAGCTCTGACAGCCAGATACAATGAATTGGAGGTTCCACAAAAGAGACTTTTACGCTACATTAGGCAAGGGTCCCACGTGCTTCACTGACAAAAAAATACAATTTATTGAGACGGTGCCGTTCATCTTGGCAGAATCTCTGCTGATATGATGGGCTCTCTCCAATAAGCCTTTTTTTTTCCATCTCCGCTTTAACTGCTCTATTGAAGACGACGTTAACGTTAACATTTATTCTTTGAGCAAGTATATGGTCTTATCAGAGACATTCAAAGAGAACATGACAATTTAAAGCAGGCAGTTATGCAGAATTAATGACTTCCTATGAATTACCTGTAACATTTTGTTAATGGAGCATAACGATAAACTTAAAGGGGGCCTATTATGCTTCTTTTCATTTTTTTTTTAGTTTGTATATATATGGTTACAATGTTGGATATTCATATTAAACATGGCCAAATAATGAGGTAAACATATGTAGAAGTAGTAATCCCCATAAGTAAAACGCTCAGAGGCTCTAAATCAGGGGTTTCCAAACTTTTTTGGGCCGTGACACCATTTTGACATCGCAAATTTCTGGGGACCCCAGAGACACTTTTCTAGAATTAGTTTTTGATCATGTTTTTTATACTGTGTTGCAAATACAGAGTATCCAGGATTAGTGCACAAAGTGACAATTTTATTTTCCCTGATCAGGATATAGGCTTTATTAACAAGGCTGAAAATGAATACTGAACAACACAGATATTTTTTATATGCTGCATTTTATTTGAACTAGATTTATATTTGAGAAAGTGAAATATAGAATACAGTTGTTTAAGATTGTGTGTGGTGTTTTAATTTTGAAAAGAATAATAATTAGTTAAAAAATATTTTATCAGTATTTTTTGTATCAATTACTAGACCCCAGGCGACCCCATTTGAATTACAGGCGACCCCACATGGGGTCACGACCCCAAGGTTGAAAAACACTGCTCTAAATGAAATATTTTCACTTTTTTTCCCTACTTTCAACAAATTTATATGGTTCCAGGAATGGCACAGTCTTTCTTTGCTCAACCGCTCTGCTCAGGATTAAGTTTGTGTTCTGTATGTCTCACAGAAAGAGCTTCGGTTGTGTAGGTTGTGTTCATATTTTCTTTTTTTCCCCCTCAGATGTGGTGATGACTTTCTAATGGACAGGCATCTTTAGTAGTTGCTAATGTAGCTAACTGCTACTACTAGTTACCCATGCACTGCCCCAGTGTTTGAGTTTCCAGTCCAGGCAGAGTCAGCTGTATGGAGCTAACTAGCAGTTAGCAGCTAAAGTGGCTAACCAGCAACAGCAAGTAAAGCTTTGCCCAACAAAAACTGTTGAGGCAGAACACCCGGAGGACATCAGAGATAAAGCCAGAAAATATTTTCTCCATAAAATATGATCAAGTTTCACCAAAATTAGGGAATAAAGTTCTATCAGTCGTGTGCTTGTGTACAGGAATCAGTCCCCAGAGATACTCTGCTCTGGCTGCCTCTTTCATTTTTACAACCTAATTATTGTCTCATTTGTGGTCCGATAAACAGCAAATTAATCCAATTCCGAGCCGCATATCACTATTTACCATGCTAAGACGGTGCTTAGGGAGGGGGCCTGAAAGAAAGGAGCTAAAACGGCCTGTTTCAGACAGAGGGTGAATTGAGGAACTGCATTTAGGGCCAGTATAAGATTTTAAAAAAGGATGTTTGAACCATGAATCATGAAAAGCTACTCTAGTGGAATCCCAGAATGAAATTATAGAGCTGGAAATGAGCATAATAGTTCCCCTTTAACGTTTGAACAGTCACAAACCTGCAGTAACATCAATTTATTCCTGTGAAAAATTAGGTTGTTGTCAGTAGGGCTGCCCCTTAATAGTCAACTTAACTATTAGTTGGTGCCACGTCAACCACATTTTCATTTATTCGTTAGTCGCAGAAAAAAAAAACACCTCAAATTCCATTCAGGAGCTGCACCTTGCCGTTTGGCCCAGGTAATTGTTGCTACACAGACCTTTTTTTCCAGCACACTGCTGCTAACTCTGCTGTAGCCACCATTATCAAGTTAGCGGTCCTGTGGGATATTGTTCAGCCAGAGGCTTGCTGAACAATGGTTGGGATGATGAAGACACAGCAGGTTCAGGTGGGGACAGAAGGTGTGAAGGAGCAAGTTTCTAACTTGGACACTTAATTTGTAAGTACACATCATCCATAGTGCTAATAATAACAAAATATTCATAGTTCTTGCTGGTTGTTCCAAAACATTCAGGTTCATTACCCTCTTTGCCATTAGAATTTAACAGGTAGCTCACTTCATACTGCAAAATCATATTTTTAGATAATTAAATTAATATAAACATCCAATGACTAGTTCACCATTGACTTAATTTGACGACCACTGGTCGACAAGGAAAATCTTTAGTTGGGGGCAGCCCTAGTTGTTGTGAAAGCCATTTCTCTTCCTGCTCTATGGGATCTATCTGGGTGATGTCTGTCAAGCTATGCGAAGCAGCTGATTAATCACAGTTGTAGAAGTGACCCGAACACCACTGGTGGGCTTCCAGGTCATCACATCAATGAATCAATTCACTGTGTGCTCACACATGAAATAAGACCTAATGAGAAGTGCCTCAACCTCAAACACAGGGCAACAAAGGAAATCACTACTGTCATTCTGATGCTGTTTCTTCTGTAAAGCTGAGCGGGCTGTAGGGAGAAAAAAAAATCTCCTTTCCTTCTCTGAATTTTTTTCCTCCCATTTCCTAACGTGCTGATTATCTCTGTTGGAGCTATTTTCAAATCTGTCTCTGTGACAGAGATGTGATGAATTGAGCGTGAAGTTGCCTGCTTTACAAACTTCTCATGTTCCCTCACCGACCTCTTCTACTGTGCAATCAACAGATCTCCATCACACACACCACGTTTCACCTACATGTGCTGACTGGATAAGTGTTGTGTGCTCTGAGGATGGTTATGACCCTCCCCTCACCCCCACCCCCGACGCAATCTGTACATAAAATTGCAGGCCTCAACCTTTCCCTGCAAGCGGGAATATAATGCATATTGACTTGTTTTGATTGAAGCTGTTTGAGGGACATCTGAGAAAGTTTACTGGTGTATTTTTGTTCACCAGTGACACGTTTGATATTGATGGGCTGGTGCGTGGAGGGTAATAAGTAGCTGGAGAGAGTATGCACTGACAGAACCCATTACCTCTGCTAGAGAATACTTCACATATCCACTCAAATCCAAAAACATGAGGGCATAAATAGGAAAATGCTCATTGGACTCAGTATAGCCGCTGGAAAAGAGAACATTATCCGGGTGTTATATGTCTTTCAAATGAGTCTGTGACATTCTGATGTTTATGCTATTTGCAGGAGAAAGCTGTCAATCAGCAGAAAGCAAGGAGGCATTGTTTAACTTCAGGCTGTTGTTGTAGACTCAGCGAGATCTTTATTCAGAATTGATGATCCATATGTCATAAGTAAATTAAAGAGCAGTGAGCCAAGTTCAGCAGGATTGCAGACAGAGCCTGTGGGGAGCACTGCTCATTAATAATTTGACCCATGACTTTCTCTTCAAAAATGGTGAAGCTTTTTTTAAACATAGCGTTCAGAAAGATACATAAGGGTGACAAATTAAAGGAAAAGGGTGAATAAATTAGTAGAGAAGCTTCACTAATGCAGGGGCATCTCACTGGCATGATTTGAGCCTTCTTTAAGGCATATTATGTAGTATTTCTGCGTATAAAAACGACTATCATACATTTTGTTAAATTGTGCACTTACACTATCTCAAATGTTTCTAACAATGTTCCACCCCAAAGAAATCTGTGATTTTACTTGAGGAAATGGTGCATTTCATTTGGTCGCCTGTCAATGGCATCATATCTCCTTTACTACCACTGACTGCTACAACATCCAGGCAATCACAAGATATGTCAGAATGCAAGGAAGTCAAGGTCGACATGCGTGACTAAACATAGCGTGAATGAAACTTTACCTCGTCTGTGAACATGATTGGTGCCTGAGTCATATCATGAGAGATTTTCATCTGCAATGGTGGCTGTGTAATAAGAAAGACAATTATTTATTGAGAGACCTCTACCAGCAGAAATTACTTTTAATTACTGCTTCTTTTATACATTTTTTTGGTAAAATGATTGTTTTATGGGGTTTTCCATTTAAAACTGACCACCTGATTTGATCAATCAATCAGATTGCTTAAAGCACAGATACACACATCAGCTCTTCTGCGAGGCTGTACAACTTACAGTTACCCATAACAACCCTCCTGCATAGACGTGCAGAAATGTTAATGCCTTAGAGGGAAAATATCACTGCAGATGATACAAAGTTATTCTGAGTGATTATTCTATAATGAAACATTTCCCTTTTCTGGGAATTGTCTATTCTTTTAGTGATGGCAGTGTCGGCCACTGGGCACAAAGGACACTGAATATGATGTTCATAATATGATCTTTGCACCAGATCACCAGATCTCAACCCAACTGGACACACATGGGAGATTTTGGAGCAATGCATTAAACAACACTCACCAAACATCATTCAGAACACCAAATTATGGAAATATTTTTTGGAAGAATGGTGTTTCATCCCTTCAGCTCTTTGAAGTTTTAGTGAGAATCAGCCACAAATATCCAAAGCTTCGACAATGGAGGCCAACATAAGTTATCATATTTTCCTCAAACATACAGTCATTATTTACCTATATAATTTGTTATTATTGTAATCATGAGTCTAATGAGAGATGAGGGTGGGAGTAGAGACAGCCACTGTCTATTCCATTTCTGCCTCCAAAGTCAATTTGACGAGTGTTGAGCACCTGCAAGCACGAGGGTTGAGCCCCATGTTCACGGGACCACATTTGTGCACCCGGAGCAGAAATGCTCCCTCAGGAGAATGATTTTCTGCTCACACATATTGCTCTAATTAAACTCCACAGAGGAGCTCCATGTCTTTTTATCAGTCGTTTTCCTCTTTTTCCTCTCCCTGTTCAAAAAAAATAAATAAAATAAAATAAAAATTCAAATACTGATTTGGACGTTGATTTCCATGGCAACCGTAGAAGCTTTGAAGCATTCAGGTCAGCCCTACCTCCAGCAGCTTGGTGAATCCTATGCCAATGAAGCTGTCCTGGTGGCTCAGTAAGTCTCTTTCTGTTGTTTTTTCCTTTTATTCATAACCAGTCTGTACTTTCTATCTACTGAAATCTCCTGAACAATCATGGTATCAACAGTGCTGACATGTGTAATCATGACAACGTTCCCGTCCCTGATAAATAAGTAATGATACACATATCACCAGTGGTCAGCATCATCTTTAATTAAAGGAGCTCCTAAACATCAACTCCACACCCTGTAGACTGCCTGAGGCAGCTTGATCAGCTAAGTAACGTTTATGATTAAAAGGGAGGTTGCCACAATTTTGAAAAACATTTGCATCCATGAACATGATGGAGGGGTAATGTTCAGAACACACACATCAGATTATTGTAGACAGATTTTGGTCTCTGCATAATTGACCCTTTTCTTCCTCTCTTTCTAAAGGAAAGGGCCAACGGCAGGGTATCCAAGCTTTTCAAGATTGGTAAGTTTAGTGATGAAATGTGAAGAGGAAAATAATTATCCAAACAATACACTAAATCATCAAGAAAGAAAACCTGGTTTGCATGTTAATGACTAGTAGAATAATATTACAGTGAAAGGGACAAGGACTAATTTCATGCTTGTGAAATCTGTTTTTGTGTGGCTTTGCTGTTTACTGGAAGTGAAAAGGGACATTTTGTGAGGTTAGAAAGCACACGACCAAATAAACAAGCACGTATGTTTGCACTAAACAACATCTAAATCTAAACCAGAGCTTACGACAAAAATAGGAAATCCTGAAAGGTTATTTCAGGCTGCAGATTGTTAATGTTTCAAAGGATAATTCTAGGTCCTCTGTTTTTCTGTGTTTCAGTGAAATTTGATGAGTTCTGATGTGGTTTCTGATCAGTGGTGTTTTGAGGAGGAAACTCCCTTGGTGGTTCTTGGCCTCCGCTGAGACTTGGAATGAAGCTCCTAAAAAATTCCAGCACCACAATTATAAGGCAGACACGCAGCAGGTCAGAGAGAGGACAGAAGTGACTGTAATATCCGAAACATGAATCATATTCTCATCACCATAGACACTGAATGGAGGGAGAATATATAAATCACAATTACAAAGTCGGCTACATACAGCGAGTTGTCTCTTTCGGCTTTAAAAATCTGACATCATCCATTTATATTCAAGTTTTCAAAGTTTTGAAAGATAAGTGGCAACAACAAGAGTCCCAAAGAGGCAAAACAATTCTACAATTGCTGGAACATTTGTTAGAAAACTGCAAAATGTGACAAGGGACGCAGGCTTCAGGATCATCTGCCAAATACTGACAAACTGCGTCAACAAAGAGGAACATTGGTCACCAGTTGAAGCTGTGACACAGACTGACACATAACAGAAAACTTGTTAACAAGACAAAAATACCACCTCAAAAAAGCCATGGAACTGAATCAAACTCTCACCTACAACTGCTTTGTGAGCTTCAGAAGCCTGGTACATGGCAGTGTTGCCTATTGAAAACTAATTGTATTTCTGTTTCACAGACAAAGACATAACCTTGTCCAAGAGGCATAAAACATTACATGGTCTAATGATCCATTTTTACTATTTCCCCTCCATGTGGACAGGAAAAGCCAAAGGATACCAACAGCTCACAAAGTCTGTTACCAGCTGTTAAACATGGTGGTGGATATGCAGTGATATAAGCAGTCATGGGAGACATTAGGTGTGGTGATTGCTCTGTACGGTCATATAACAGCCAAGGAATATGATGCCATTTAACTGAAGCACCCTGTGGTGCAAAAATTGTTCTCTTATGACATCCCTGTATTCCAAGAAGGTAGCGCCTCGGTACACACAGTAAAATGAATTGAAAGGTGGTTTCATGAACACTGCAATGACGTCAGATGCTTCCTTGTTCCTCCACAATGACCAGATCTGAATATACAGTAGCTGAACTTTTATTTAATGTCGACATCTAATTTTCAAGCTTTCATCCTGAAAGACTGGAGCCATATGCTGAAAGAAATCTAAGCATGAAAGTTCATTCTTTCTTTTTAAATATTTTTTCATAACAAAAAATGACAGTTAACACAATACCAAAAAGATAAAAACCCAAACCAGAAGAGGCACAGAATATAACAACAGAGATTAAGTTATAACATTATTTATCACAAGGTCTGATGCTGCATTTGAAACAATGTCAGATG
>JAJHUR010074451.1:0-11026 GCA_027495735.1 Lutjanus campechanus
CCTTGCCAATTTAATCGTGTATTGGCAATCTAGAGCAATGACAATCTACAATTTGAAATTTAGAGGCAATCGCACAGCCCTAATATGAATCTGGTTGTGCCTGGAGATTTTGCCTTGCACGCAAAAGTTTGAAAACCATTAACATAAAGGACAGACTTACAATTGATCAAGTCTGTCTTTAAACAATGCTCACATCACTCACAGGCTTTTTCTGTAATCATTCCTGTGTTCATACTGGCCCTTAAAAGAGCCCCTCTTAATGTGCATCCACTAAAAAGGAAAAATTCCATTCCCAAAAGGCTTATCATCTCGATTTGTCTAACTCTAATTTCTACATCTGTATATGAATCTGGATAGCTTGGTTGCAATGTTGCAAATGATCCATATGGAGAGCAAAAGAGGCAGAATGCCTCAGAACCCATTGATCCACTGAGCAGAGAGTGCAAATGAAGTTTACTGTTGCTTCCACTGATGTTGCTGCTTCTGTCACAATTATTAAGTTCAGTGCAGGAGTGGCATCTGATCAGCATCACCTCTCATCCAGGTCAGTGTTCATTTATTTAAGAAAAGAAAAGAAGCAGACAGAGAATAATAATGACACAATGAACAAACCTCCTTCTTCAGTTTTAACAAAACAAAATGTCTGGCAAAATAAAAAAATAAAAAAATCCTCACCCCGAGTCAAAATCAAGCTCTTTTCAGTCTCATAACAACAAATGCTTTAAACCTAATTGGTTTCTGTTTTACTGACTGAGCCAGAGCGATGGTGAAACCGGCCACAGTTTGGATCTTTTCAGCCTGAATTTTGCATCTTCCATAAACAAAGTCTGGATAAGCCGCAGTTGTTGAGGCAGGAAATAAATACATTGTGAAACAGACAGGGCTTCAGCTTTATGTGGCTGGGGTTGCCTATCCGCCGCGTATGAGAGCCAACTGCTGGAGCTCTGCAACACAAACACAGAGTTTAGTAAGAATAATAGAGCTAATCTGGTGGAAAGCTCTTAAATAAAAACAGTCGCAGGACGACGACCAAACCTGGCAACCCAAGACAAAACTCATTTGGGATGCTGTCACTGAAAAGAAAAATATTAAATAACCAGTGAGAGGAACAAACAGCTTGAACATGTTTTTGAAAAACAGAAAAATAAGATTGTTCTTTCAGACGTTTATCACTTCCTGATGTGATGCTTTTCTTGCTTACCACAGGTTCACAGATCACACACACACACACACACACACATGCACACAGGTCTGCAGTATTCTTAGCTTCCGCCCCCAGTTTCCACCATGACTGGGTGGCCGTTCACTTCCTGTATCTGGTTGGGCCACAATGTCTCACTTCCTGGAACCAGCTGCAAGTTTCCATGGACTGGCATGACTTTCAGTGTGTGTGTGTGTGTGTGTGTTGTGTACAGTACATCTGCACACACACAAACACGTTTTTTGATCATAATGTCAACACATGTTGTCACATTGTCATTTGAAAACACTGACTAGATCTAATTGTTTTTGCAGGTGGCCCAGAGCAATAATTTTTAACCTCGAGTCATTTCTATTAACGGTTTCAAAACAGCTTTTTCTTTTTCTTATATTGTCTAGATCGTTGTCTTTCTTGACAACTCTTGATTAGCAGTTGTATGTTAAAACTAAAGACTTTTGCAGCGTTCAAATGAGCTGGATTATAAAACATGTTGATAACATCAGTCAAACTCATTCTGACTCCCAACTTGTTGAATACAGCAGTTTGGACTGTGGCCCTACGCTTCAAACTACGCACTACTGCGTGGAACTACTGCGTGTTCCAAACACCTTTCCCGAAACAGGGAGCAGGGGGGTACTGTTTATGTACGCTATAGTTCGGAACGCAGCTTGTGACAATGTAAGTACTCCTCCGCAGTGATGACGGCAATAATAAATATGTAACATCTGAGTACACTTTCAAAATAAAGGCAGAAAAACTACTTTGGTAGGTTGTGGAACTTGCACAATACATTATGTTATGCATGCAAATAATGTTGTCCCTTTATTTTGAAAGTCTCCTTACATACACAAAAAGAAATCAACATTGACTCTTGGTTTCACATGGGACTTCTTCCATATGTGGACTTTCTCGCTCTTAATACAGTGTAACCATCATCTGTCTGTCTGACTGTCCCTGACATTACATATCTCCAGCCAGGTAAAGAAGGTTCAGAAACAGCTGTATTTTTTAAGGAAACTTAAGAGGGGATGTGCAGCTTCTTCAGAGCAGCAAATGAAAGCATCTTGACTGGAAACATCACAAACTTGCATGGGACGTGCATGGCCCAGGACAAGAGGACTGTACTGCAGGTCATTAAAACCACCCAGATCATCTACCAAGCATTAGTGATATTGGGGAGGTGTGGTGCCTACGCAGAGCCCAAAGGATAGTAAAAGACCAAGCACTGTCATAGCTTGATCACCCTGCTTTGATCAGACAAGAGATACATAAGTATCCACTACTGTACCACCACCACTGTACCGCACAGGCTGTGAGATGGCCCAATTCATCCTCAGCACTCCATCTTATTAATTTGTTCAATATTTTTAGTTATTTCTACAATCAGTTTGAATCAATGAAAGAGGGAACTACAACAAAGTATCATTCCTCTTTCTGTTGTACTGTAAATGATGAATAAATGTCCTTGTATCCTTGGTCCCCTACTCAAGGGGACCCCAGCAGGTGAACTGGCAGCTCTCCAGTACCATACGTGGTCCCTGCTGGACTTGGACCAGCCACTCTCTGGTTACCAAGTGAGTTATAACCAATCCAACAACACAGTGGACATAAAAGACCACTTGAAAAGGACAATCGCTTCAGAAGGGACGGTCACCACAGGAAGATTTTCCCATGTCTAATGTCCACTGCTCTGCACAGTTGAATCTGCACTCTGGTTTGGTCTCCTCAGATAATAATTCAGATGGCTCCAAACAAAGCATGAAGATGGCTAAAATGTGAGCAAAATGTGGTGCTCAGAACATAATCTGATAGGACAGAACCTCAAACACTGAGACTAGGGGTTGAAGGAGACTGAGATCCTCCATGGAAAGCTGAGGACCACAAAGATATTTAGACTGATGCTACTATTTAAATCTGACTTCTTCAAATGCAACATGCTAAATCCAACTCATGTTACAGAGGGTTACACTCAGATTTGTTTTGACAAAAAAAAACAAAAAACTGGCAGGATGACAGATCACCCAACTCTGTCCAATAAGGGACACTTGTGCATCATGTGACCTGTGTTTACTGTGTTTACAAGTCCTGGTTTGGTTGCAGATGAGCACTGTGAACCAAAGCAGACTAAATATGACAACAGTAATAAAGTCGACGTTGGTTCAGACCAAAGAAAACAAACTTTAGTGGTAACGTGTTTTGCCTAAATGGCAGTGGTTGTGGAGATGCTGGTTTGGTGAAGGATGCTGAATTATCCTTCTTTCAGTTTGACAGCAGTGGTGCAGGCTGATTGTTATGTGGGGAAACACGACTGGTCTTTAACGGGTTTTTAATCAGAGGGGAATTACGAGATTGAAGCTGGCTTTTGGTTTCGTCCCTGAGTTTATATTTATAGTACAAACCTGCAAATCCTGATCAGACGGCACAATTTCACTGTGCGAGACCCCTGAAAGCCTAAACAGCAAAATTTCTTGGTAAAAGTCTTTTAAAAACTTTGTTACGTGCAATGTCTTTTAAAAGCTCATCATGTCTGGTATTTATCATGCATATTTCAAAAGATTTATTCATAAATATTAATACAGAAAAACAACATTGTTGTAGTGGTTTCTTTTATGTTGCCATTTTTAGCATTTCAGCATCTGGCCTTCTTCCATGGGTGGTGCTCTTGCAAACAGTCCACAATCCAAATGTCTAGTTTAGAAAATCTGATGTTACCCCATACAACCTGAAAAGCTGTGTTTTTTCTTTTTTCCTGTGCCTCAAGTATGCATCAAGTCAGGGAAATATGTCAAAGAGGAAGCCAAGTCCAATACTTGCTAACTTTGGATTCACCTCTGAAAGGCTGAATCAAGGCCTTGAGATCCATTCTTTTTATAGATAATGACTGAACTGTGATAGACTCACTGTGCATAAGGTGAAAAGTTGTACAGCGAGACAAGTGTGCATGTATCAGGTCAAACTTTGTGCATGTGTGCTGGGTTAAGCAAGTGTGCTATGTGCATTCTGCTGCTGCTGCTGCTTGTTGTTGCATCGTTGCAGAGTTGTGTTAGTGGCCTCAGTGTGAATGATATTAGCCTTGGCTTTCAATCATGAAATCTTGCGTAGTCTTGTATTGTATTCTTACCAACTTGTGATCAGTATCACCCAAATCAATCCACCCACCCATCCATCCAGCCACCCCTTTATTTTCTTTCACTTTCCAGGTCCTCATGTGGGATCCTGGGCTAGTCCTATGCCAGATGAGATATGTAATCCCTCCAGCAGGTTCTGGCTCTACCCCGGGGTCTCCTCCAAGTGGGACGTGCCTGGAAAACTTCCAAAGGAAGTCATCCAGAGGGCATCCTAATCAGATAACTCAACCCTTATCAAAATATCACTGGTATTTGCTGAATTTAGAGTTGTTTGTTAGGATGTATTGCAGTGTAGCTTGAGTTTATGTGTATCTTCTTGAAAGTGGGAATAGGAAGTTTTTAAAGTCCACCTCCAGTCATGTTTTAAATGATATACTGTAAAATGCTCTGTGCAAAGTGATAAATTGTGTCTGATATGTTTTCTTTTTTTTTTGCAAAATAAGTTTAAAAACCTTGTTAAAATGGCCTACATATAGCTCTACACCTTGTATTTACTTAGTATTTAAGGATTCATGAATATGCAAATAATAGTCCCCACCTTCTCCACATTTCAATGATTTGACGGAGCAACCTAATTCTGAATATTAAGCTTATAGGCTACAATGATAAGAATTGGACAGCCAATAAATCACATTACTCCATATTTCTCCCTCAAGAGTTCAGGTTCCTTTTTTTCAGTTCACTGTTACGCTACAGATTTGAAGTTTATTTTCAGTTTCTCGTTTCTGTTTCTGTTGTAGATTTAGTCATAGTTTCATTTTCGGCTACTGTAAGTAGTGTATAATCACTTCAGACTTCGCCGTTCCAGAGTGTAGTTTTTCGTCTCTTTTAGATCCACTCTGACATTACAGCAGGTTCTCTGTCACTAATTACAGATGCTCTTTATTCTGCAGAAGTCTGGCAGTGAAACCAGGCCACTGAGTTTCCTGCCAATCCCAACTGTACGGTCTGTATATAGACCGTACAGCTGTGTGCACGCTCCGTAAAGTGATGATACTCTTCTAAGAGAAAATTCTGGCTCTGGGTGACAGTTGCAAAATATAATAAAACTTTGGTGTTTTACTACGTTGTAAGGCAGGAATTCCTCATATAGCCATGAGTGATTTAACACAGTCTTTGAAATAAAATAACATGAGGCTTGTTGACACCAAGTGAAGTAAATGTTAGAAAAAAAGAAAAGAGTCAGTCCTGCAGTGATGAATGATGAGCTGCTGCCCACAACATCATTAGATCAACCTTTTTGAAAGGGCAGTGATTAGCATTTTACAATATTTTGATCATAGTGCAATAAAATTGTGGTGATGTTTGGGTTGCACCTTGGGAAAAATCCAATCCAGGAATTCCTCCTGAGGACTTAAGATCAGAGAAAAGGTGCCTCTTGCACATTTAAGATGATTTGATTCAGCTGTGCCCCATGATTATGGTTTGGATGACTGGTGTGAGAGACTGTAGTGACTGGCAAGACTTTAAAAGATGGGGAATGTGATTCTGAAGAGAGCTTGTTGATATGTAAACTCAACAGCCAAGAAAATTCTCCTTCAGTGGTCCTTCACAAGATTTACCGGCAACCAAAAAATCCAACAGATGAGACACAAAAAAGTCCAGGAAATGTTATAATCCCAAAAAACAAGCAGGGAACAAAAACATCCACAAGAAAGGAGTTCAGACAAACCAACAAGGGAACAGACACAAGGCCAAGTACGCTAGGAAGGTGATCAGGGGCAGGTGGGAACATTCAGGGACAGGTGAAAACAATCAGATATTTAAAAAGGTGGGAAATAGACAAAGACAGGAAGTAAAGACAACAAAGATACACAAGGGAAGACCTATCAAAATAAATTGGTGGCACTCAATCTCCAGTCCGCTGCCAGTCATTGCAGAAGAAGGGAGCATCAAGAAATGGCATAAATAAAGAAGCTTCAGTGAGACCTCAAAGTGATGGAATTCATTTGTTTGTTTCATGAACTAACTAGAGGAACCTAACAGACTATGTGATGTTTTTCTCAATTTTATTGATACACCAACTTTTCCACCCCAGCCAAGTGGAAAAACTTTTGTTTTTACAATATTTTCACAGTGTTTCCATGTGCATAAAACAGATGGATGGAAATGCTCTTCATGACTTAATTTTTCCAGCTGCTGTGTAGAGATGCTGTGCCAGGAATCTGTGCTTTGTTCCAATTTTGCCTTTTCTTGAGAAAGACAAATTTATATGCAGCATTACTGTCATGTGTATGATAGATGTTCGAACTGCATGCACACTTTTTGACAGAGATGTGTCCCGGATTGCACCACCTGGAGTTCACAAGCACAGCAAGCCCTCCTCCTTTCTTCTCACTGTTCGCAGTGGTGTCTCTGTCCCATCGAACCGTCAGGAATCCAGGGATAGTCACATTCGAGTCCAATATCTGTTCATGTAGCCATGTTTCAGTAAGACACATAATACTGCGCTTGAGGGCTTTTCTCAGACCGCAACAGCCGGATGCCGCAGGGAAATCTACTGGTCGCGTTTGTATACAATGCTGGTGGTGCCGCAGGCGTGACTTCCAGTCATCAGGAGTGATCTGAGCACAATGTAGATCAATAAAAGGTTTACAAGCCACTGAAATCACTGCTTGGCACTGTTCAGTGTTTAAAGGCTTAAAACAACACACAATACTTAAATATAAGATCAAAAAACACAATGAAACAACTAAATGCAGGGAGCTTCTACAACAGGAAGCCCCTGGCACGGCGCCATCTTGCACAAATTCTCTTATTGCCTTTCTTTCATATCAGACTCAAAACTCATCACGTCATCTTCATGAACCACAGCCAGCTTCAAATCTTCCATCAAATAGATCAAATTCCTAATTTCTTCTACTGCCCTCCTTAGCTTTTCATGTTACATGTGCTTCCACTTCCTTTACATTAAGAGATTACTGCTCTGACCTTTGATGTCTCTACTAATGGTCACTTGTAATGACAGTCCTCTAAATATAGCAGCTGTTTTTTCTCTAGACGCCCGTGTGAAGAGCTTCAGTTGATCTTTAAAGACTGGACCCTAGTGGAGGGTGCACATTTAAGGTATATATTTTCTCTGTTTTTATGTCGGTTTAATGCACACAGACACACAGCAGAGCAGCAGCAGAATTACAGGCCTGAAATATACGTTGAGCTTCCTGTCTGTGAGGAGCTCAGGGTGGTTTCATAACAACTTTTCTCAGACATTCCTCTTGTAATTATGCCTGAGGAGAAAGTCTGTGTGTGTGTGTGTGTGTGTGTGTGTGTGTGTGTGTGTGGGATAGTAAAGCATCAAGTCTGCCAACATGTAAAGCTCTATATTCCACTTTATGACTGACGCACACTGTTATGTCACAATCATTACCACTAAACACAGAAACTCTGTGCTCAGAGCTCTGTTTGGTTTGGCCCAAGTGTCAGACAAGGTATTGTGTCTTTGGTTGATTTTGTAGCCTGAGGATGTCATTCATACAATTCTGGATATAGGTTAATTATATTATTATAGCTCTTATCAACTCTCGATGTCTCCACATCCACATAAATATGGTCATTGTGCAACATTCATTTTTGACTAAATGCAACACTTGCTAAGGCGTATGACACCCAGGCCACACTGTCTACCTCTACCTGCGGGCTCTGGCTACTTTGCTGTAGAGACTTGGCATTTTTGGGGGGAAATCCTGTGGAATTCCCTCGGGATGGGAGTGAGTTTTGCTATTCATTACAGGACTGGGATGGGACAGGGGGAAAAAAATCAACAGGACTGGGAATCATGATAAAAATATACACAGTTTTTTATATCTGAAAATGTGTGTAAGGTTGTGTGGGGACTGGAATCATTCTTCTGGGATTGGGGCAGGACAGGATTTTTTTTTATTTTTTACTTTTGTTTAGTCTTGGGATGGGAAGGGAGTATTTTTGTGGGAGTGGGATGGCACAGGAGTAAAAATGCATTCCCGTGCCACACAGACAGCGTTTCTGCTGCAGCGCTGCTGCTACCAGCCCGATCTGTCCACACTGTGTTTGCACAAGAGTTGTGAAGAGAAGAAAAGATCTGTAACCAGAAAGCAGTGTGATTCTCATTTACCCTCATTCAGAAAGAGAAAGAAAGAGAAAGAGACTCCCCTGCTCCATCTCAAAATATTTTAGGTTGTGAATTTTTCACGTTTAGACGTCTTTGTTCTGAGACTTTTGTTTGTGTTTGGGTCCACTTCCTGTCACTTCGGTCATTCCCTGAAGAAGTCACTGATGTGCTATCAGGCTCATGTGGCGCTATAACCCAACTCTTTCTTTGCTGTTCGTGATGTTGCACTTTTCTTGTTGATGTTAAGGGTGTTCATTGTACCACTGTAATGTTGGTAAAGACTCATTTCAGTAATTTGCCACCCCTCCAAAGCGGTAGCACTACAGGAAACACTGACGGTTTTCCAATTAAGATAGTCTGTGTTTGTGGCCACCTGATGAATCTCAGTATTCACTCTCATTTTATCTGGTTTGGTTTAAACCACCTCCTGAGAAAATGCCATTCTTCAGCTGGTAGTTTTGTTCCACTTTCTTAATTAGCTGGTTGCTAAATGTTTCTTTCTGCTGTTTGGTACTGGACAAGAAGTTTTATCAGAGACTGTTTGCTGAGAACAGCTGCCTGCAGCTGCCAGAAATAGATCTGGCGAGAGCACTGAGACTGAGCAAACATTTTATTCAATGTTAATGTCAAAAAATGTAATTTGTGGCTTTAACATTATGTTTGCACGTGCTTTTATCAGTATTATTGCTCCCAGCATGAATCTCTGATAGCTTCTCACCAACAGTAACATTTCTTCTTCTGTTCTTAAATCTACTTTCAGTCGTTAGCGAGTATCAAGACCATTGTGTGGTTTCTTTGGCTGCTGGCATATAGACTTATGTCACCCATTAGCAAGCAGCAAGACCATTATTTTTAATGCATATTAGTCATTTTTAGAGTTTGTTCCTCTCTCATTAGTGAGCACCACAGCCATTATTTTTTTTAGACATTCAAGTCACGCCTGCTTCCTGACAGTTTGCGGTTTAATTTGCTGCAGGCCTGCTGGATTAGATCAAAATGGAACAAGACCCAACAGCTAATCCTGCACTTGTGGACGGATATTAAATCAGAGCCTTCGTCAAAACAAATACATTTAACCAGATTACAATGAGGGTAAGGGCACTGGTATCACTTCAGGCTTGCTGTGTCTCATTAAAATGTTATGAGGGTCTGTGTTTGGGTGCACAATTACACTCTAGAGTGTGAATATTATCTGACTGTGCGCAGCCATAAGACGTTTATGCAGTGGCAAGGCAGGGTCAGAGCTTTATTAGACAAGAAGGTAGCCAACACAGACTGGACCAAAAAAACACCTTTACAGCCAATAAATACATTTAAATACAACAGTCGTGTACATGGCAACCTTTGCAAATCTTTTAAAGTCCATTATTTTGTTGAAACTGTTTCTGAGCAACATACAGTGCAGGTCAGTGGCCCTACGCTTCAAACTATGACACTGTGGGTGGGTATCAGGGGTGCAGCACTGGAGTGGTTCAGGTCATACTTGGCTGATCGAACTTTTTGTGTCAACCTTGGTGACTCTGTGTCCTCCTCTGCTCGTCTCTCATGTGGGGTCCCACAGGGCTCAGTTTTAGGCCCTCTTCTCTTCTCTCTCTACTTGCTTCCACTTGGTTCCATACTTAGGAAGCATGGTATTTCCTTCCACTGTTATGCGGATGACAGTCAGATTTATGTCCCTCTCAAAAAGAAAGATGCATATTCTGTCAAACCGCTACTCAGGTGTCTTGATGACATAAAGGCCTGGATGGCCATAAACTTTTTAAATTTTAATGAGAAAAAGACAGAGGTGATGGTTTTTGGTGGCACCACTGGGACCCCCCTTTTAGATTTGGGTTCCTTGGCCCAGTTCATTAAGCCAACCGTCACAAACCTTGGTGTCAAAGTGGATACAGATCTCAAGCTTGACTGTCAGATCAGTTCAATCATTAAATCGAGCTTTTTTCAGTTGAGGCAGCTGGCAAAAATTAAACCAATGCTTTCAAGGCAGCACTTTGAAACAGTAATCCATGCTTTTGTGACCACTAGGCTGGATTACTGTAATGCACTTTATGTGGGGGTCAGTGGGTCCTCCGTCGCCCGTCTTCAGATGGTGCAAAAGGCTGCTGCACGTCTTTTAACTGGCACACGTAAACACGAGCACATTTCCCCCATTTTAGCCTCACTTCACTGGCTGCCCATACATTTTAGGATCAGTTTTAAAATTCTTTTATTTACTTTTAAATCCCTCAATGATCTCGCCCCGCCCTACCTTTCCGAGCTGCTGCAGCCTTATACACCCCCCTGCTCTCTCAGGTCAGCTGATCAACTGCTCCTGAGTGTACCCAAAACGAAGCGCAAGCTGAGAGGTGACCGTGCCTTTGCTGTAGCAGCTCCTAAACTATGGAACGATCTGCCTCTCCACATCAGACAGGCCTCCTCTCTGTCTATTTTTAAATCCCATCTTAAAACCCATCTTTTTTCCTTGGCTTTTGACACCATGTGAGATGCTGAATGTACTTTTATTTGTATTCTTATTCTTATTTTATTGTTTATTTTGTGTATATGTATAGCTGTTTTATGTCTTTTAATCTGTCCTTGTATTTTATTCTTGTACTTTGTTTTTATTTTTTT
>JAJHUR010074452.1:0-11161 GCA_027495735.1 Lutjanus campechanus
GATTGGTGGAGGGGAGGGACGTATGGCCAGGGGTCAGAGCAGGCAGGGCAGACAGAGCGTGAGAGCAGGCTCGCGGCTTCACCGAGCGTGTGTGTTTTTTTTGTAGCCGCTAGCTACGAAAGTAATTGTGAAGATTCACCATCGCTAAAGTATCTTTAAGCTGTTGTCAATAGTGTGTTATACAGCTAAACCTGGTTAGACGCCTATAACGTGTTGTTTTTGTAGCTGCTCGCTACGAAGTTTAAGTCAAGTGTGCTGCGTAGCTGCTTATTAGCCTGCCTGCTACTACTGTGCTACCGCTGCCTTCGCGAGAGGAGACCGTCAACGGACAGCGCGCCAGGTGACCGAAGAGGTACAGCTGTTCATCGGGAGTCGAGGGAGACCCAGCGAATCTCCTCCCGTCATCGCCAGGAGGACGGAGGTGGACGTTTCCTCATCGGGCCGTCGAGGAGGTGGGAGTCCTCTTCTTCACCGCTCCAGGGACTGAGGAGGGATTTTGCCATATTCATCCCTTCTGAGACAGCGAGGGACCATCGTGAGACAGTAAGATATGGACACAGTAACTCTTCACCTGGGGTGAGTAACCCACACCTGCACAGCTCATCACAGTGAGTGAAGAGTGAAGACATTAACCTCAGCGCGCCACCAAGCTTCAATCAGGCCTGCAACGGTTTTGTTTATTTGTTTACCGCCGGCTTTTTTGTTTATTTTGGGGAGTGGGCCCACAACAGCAATTGCTAAAACATTGTTTATATTTCATCCACATTGTTACCTGTTGTTTATTTATGCCAATGTGTTTATTAAGGTTTTATTACCCAGTACTGTGAGTACTCTTGCAAGTGAACGTTAAAAGGTCAGTTCTTGTAGTTTTGTATGGACATGGTCATAAGCCGCGTGTTTTAGAAGGGTAATAAGTGAGTCAGCCAGGTTTCATGGACACTGTCAGACGGGGTTAAAGGCGACTCCCTTGTCATTTACTTTTCCATTTCAAAAAGGGCTAGTGCCTATATATTATTTTTTTTGTGTAAATTAACACCTGCTTTAAAAAAGAGCACAAATATAAAAGGTGATTTAATTTCATTTTATTTACAAACTGTTTAATAAATACGATCCTTTCATATAAAGTCAGTTCATTTTCCTCATTTGTTGGGACAATAAATAGGTCATAAATAGAAGTGGTTAAAAACAGAAGGATTAACTGTGGTAAAATCAAAGGTTTAAAGGTGCACATCTGTTTTAAAATGCTCTGAGTTAGCAGGAGTTTAATACATGATTTGATATTAAAGGGGGACAAGAGTGAAAGTAACCTGTGTGGTTAAGGTAAAGAACCCAGGGCGCTGTATCTCAGCATAGGTGATACGGAGAAAGCGCTACACCTGTTTTGTGAACTGAAGATCTTCACCCATCATCACATCAACAAAGAGGTGAGTACATATTGAGTAGATTATTACTCTGCGGTGGAATATCACTTTAATATCGCAAAAATGTATCTTTATTCATCGTAATAAATCAAAATTATTTCTACAGAAACGTGCTGTTAAGATGAGTGATTTTGGCGTTATGTATTGAGAAGCTAGTCACATATTTTGGTAATTTATGTCATTGGATTACACTACAGGTCCCAACTGTTTTTACTGAGCTTGGAAAATCAAGTTTTTCATATTGTGCACCTGCAAAATGGAACAACATACCGAACCATTTAAAGATCTCATCATTTTTTCCCCTAGGGCATTTTAAATCTTTAATTGTGTCACATTTTACTTCTAGGTGTTCTTGTTTTACCTGATAAATGTGCTTTGCATTTTAACCATTTTATTCATTATTGATGCTTTTATTGTTTTTATTTATTATTATTATTATTTTTATTGCAGTTTTATTGTGTTTCTTTTATTCTTGTTGCCGCTTTTATGCAAGCTTCTCTTTGGCTTTCTCTGTGTCAAAGCTTTTACTGTTTCACTCGGCTACATTGTAAATGAGGTCTCTACCTCAATGTATTTCCGAGTTTAAATAAAGGTTGAATGAATGAATATAAAACTGTGTGAACTGTTATTTCCTGAAATTCCTGAAAATTTAAAAGCTTTAGTCCATCAGCATTCAAAAATGACTATGAATTTTATTATCTGAAAGAATGAGGGGAAACTGAAGGAAACTCTGATGGGTTCAGAGGGACATATTTATTTAAATATGTAACTGAGTTCAGTTAGGCATCACTGTAACTGCTGGTATGCAACCCTTGGGATCTGTGTTATGTAGATAACAATGAGGAGGCTCATTGTCTTTTTTACGCTGCTTGTTACAGGCAGCTCACACACAGCACGCTACAAAACAACAGCACGTTATTTTAGCACAGAGACGAGCTAGCTAGTTCATGAAGTGCATTATACTGTTATTTGGACACTTTATCACTTAAAAAGTACAGCAAGCCACTCGTAACTCTTTCCGGTAACATTTCTATAACTCACAGCACATATATGTTCATATGGTGGACATACAGACATTAATACACAATATTTGTACACAGTGATGTACTCGACACCTCACCTCGGGCACGTTTCTCATGAACTGGCAGTGGTATTTAACTACTACCCCTGAGAGAGGGCACACTTGAGCCAACATATATAACTACACAAGTACATAGATACAGGACTTTATCACATTATAGCAAGCGCGATCATATACAATACAAACTCTGTTACGTATAAATATCTATTTCTTAGAAGGCTCTTCTCCTTCTCTCACCAAGAATCAAAGCAGCAGAAGTTCCTGAGTTATGAGTTGATTATTTAATCATAAAGTCATCAAAATGTATCTTTTTTATTTTTCAGGGAAACACAGGTTGTACTTGAAAATCACCTCTTAACTGCTGAACAAATCATCAAAAATAATGTTTGTATTAAAAGAAGTATTCGGGATCCTGAGATGCTGCAAGTGTGATAAAGTCCTGCCTCGACCTCTGTCCCGCAAACATCATGAAGAACATGGATGGCGTGTAAGAGTGTACAATGGAGGTGAATACTATGGAATCCTCAAAGACACCATTCTACAACTTGTCTGCGAGTATCAGTGTGAATATTGCTTTAATAAGCCCATCAGGGATCAGGAGGAATCAAGGAGAGAGGAGGAGAGGAGAAGAGAAAAACTGAATCAAAGACTACAAGAATCGCACCAACGTGCCAAAGCGCAGCTCGAGAAACTGAGCAGCAACATCGCAGAAGAACACGAGTCCAAGCGAGATGTTCTAATAACACGTCTGGGTGAGTTTAAGGCTCACTATGAATCAGACAGTGATGAGCTTCTAGAGATCCTCTCTTTGAAATGCAGCATCCCAGTTGCAAATCTGAGTGTCACTCAGCTGACAGATGACGAGTTGGGGAAGATCCTGTCAGTCCTGGACAAACTTCTGTTTGATGAATGGATCAGTGCTCCTCCATCCCTCAGCACTCTGCAGCACACTCAGGTCTTTATCACAGAGCTGTGTGCCCTCTCTCTGGAGATACCTGACGAAGTTTCCCTACAGAACATCTCCAATCAGGTGCAGTCTCTGGTGGAGTCCATCAGCCAATCAGCATGTAATGTTTCTGAGTCTTTCCTCCTGACTCAAGCCCTGTATCTGAACCTGATGCACTTCCTCACTGACCATGACAGCTCTGATCCTGATGCCGTCATCATCGCCAAACAATGGACTAAAGATGAGCTTCCTGCTGAGAACCTCTGTCTGATAGAATTCCTGAGCACCCTCATATCATCACTCCAGGATACAGTCGGAGGAGCTTCTGTGTTCATCTTAATGGTGGAAATCCAGTGTTTGAAGCTTCTCTTATCCAGACTCACACATTTAAATGTCCCAGAATCCCACTCAAAATCCACTGAAATGCTCCTCAGACTTGTGCAAACAAACCAGTGGACCCCAACAGAGGCGCTGACTCTGCTCAAAGACCTGTCACAGAAATATGCAGAGGATGCTTCAATAACTGAAGTCCTGAGGTCGGTACATGTGTACAACATATCACCCGAGTGGACGGATGAGTCTGGACACTCTCTCATACAGGCTCTTCACTCTGCTGGCCCTGAGAAATTCTACCAGGATATTCAAATGATTCTCAGAAGGAGCGATGAGAAGAGTCTAACTACTGAATTAGAAATGTTACCGAATCTGGATGATCATGAGATTGATCTGATTAAAAACATTATCACTGGTGTCCTTCAGTCTTCAGAAAATGCACCAAAAGATGCACCATTCATTAAAGATTTCTTTGAACGTGGAACATCGAATGTAGCAGACTTACAGAACTCTCTGTCTCAGCTCTGCAGAGCAGTTTTTGACACCAGAGGCTGGTGGCCCACAGTGAAGCAGATGCTGCGATGGTGTGTGTTGATGCTGACTGAGAAAAGTGGAGCGCTACGACTGGTTGGTGTGAAAGAAGACCCGTGTGTCACAGCCATGTTCGCAGCTACACGAGTCCGCATGGGAAACAAAGTGGACATTATGCTGAGCTCTGAAGTTCACACAGAGGAACAAACTAAAGAATGGTCTGATTTCTACAAGAACCTCAGAATTTCTATCAACACAAACATGAAGAACCCTGATGCATCATTCAGGGACGTCTATAAAGCAGACATTGTGTATGGAACCATCAATAACTTCATCTCTGACTATTTTCAGTACAGCAGAGAGGTGATGGAAACAGGGAACCCTCTGCTTAGTCGTGGATTCATCATCACAGAACAAAGTCTCAGTTCTTTACATCATCTGGAACTTTTAAGGCTCAAGGACAATGATTCCCTGCTGTTTGCTGCAGAGGTCCTGCAAAGCATCATGGGTAAATTTCATGGTGAAGACGTGAAACTGAGATGCAGGTTTATAAAGGCTCTTTTTCAGGTGCTCCACACCAACCTGAACGACCCAAACACTGACAATAAAGTCATCACTATCTTAAAGAAAATTACTGGACAGGGATTGTCTTCTGATCAGGTCTTCACTCTGACCTTTCTTGAAAACCTCTTTAAAGTGGTTTTTCAAGAAACAGAAAGTGAGACACACAGGACATCTCCTGCAGGCAGCTGGTGTTTGGAGATTTTATTTGCCTGTGCGGAGAAAATGCAACCATCAACAACTGCAAAAGAAGTCTTCCAGATGGTTTCAGATATTGTAGCACAAGAACTTTGGTCACCAGTAGAGGCCTTAAACCTCCTGGGAGCACTAACAGACCATCAAGATGAAAAGAGTATTTCCATCATGAAGATTTTACATTTAATGGAAACATATCAGGTTTCTACTAAGTGGACAGATGAGAACCACAAATCCCTCCTGACGCTTTTAGATTCATCAGAAACTGAGAATCTGGTTGAGCATTTAGAAAAGAGCCTTAAAGATGAGAAAATGAAAAGTATTGACACTCTTCTTGAAGAAATACGGCAGATGAGAGACATTGATGAACAAACACTGATTAAATCACACAGTGTAGTAACTCATGTAACAAACCTGATCAAAACAGGTGAAATAAAGAAACACACAGATGTACAGAGAGCTCGGACTCTGAGTCACAGTACAAACACGGAAGACCTTCAGGAGGTCTTGGCAGTCTTATGCAATGCTGTACACCAGCACAAGGCTGAAGGGAAGTGGTGGCCCAGAGCCACTCAGATGATAAGCTGGTGCTTCTTGACCTTGTCTGACACTGGGAAGCTCCTGGAGATGAGCACAGGAGAAGGGAAGTCTTGTGTCATAGCAATGTTTGCAGTGCTGCGAGCACTTAGGGGTGAAAAAGTAGATGTGGTGTCCAGCTCCTCTGTGCTATGTCAAAGAGATGCAAAAGAATGGAAAAACTTCTACAAGTACTTTGGTGTGACAGTTGACACAAACACAAATAAAACTGAAGATGAAGATCGAAAAGGATGCTACCAGAAGGATGTGGTCTATGGAACAATCGAAGCCTTCGCTGCAGATCATCTACGACAGATATTTGAGATGAAGGATGTGAGGCCTGATCGCAGGTATCAGTGCATCATAATCGATGAAGTGGACTCACTGCTGCTGGATCAGGGAGTGCAGCTGACCTACCTATCCAGCCCCATGGTGTCCATGCAGCACCTGAATGTTATTCTAACCATGATCTGGGGCCACGTCAGCCAGTACGGCTTCCTGTCTGCAGAACACCAGACATTTGTACGAGGTCCTCCTGCTTCATTCTTCAAGGCCATCTTTGACTCAATAGACACTGAAGAAACTGAAATCAATGATCCAATGGACATTTTACGCATTGCTGAAGATATCAACATTGTCCCAGAAGGATTCACAGAGAAAATCTCCCAGAGTGAAAAGGATGAACTTCTTATGAAACTGAAAACTGTGGGTCAGGACACTATGGTCACTTTTTTCCAAAACATTGAGCAATATGTCCCCTGTGGTTTCACTGTTTATACTTTGGATGACAAAGGTTTGCTCTGTCCTATAAATCGTAGCCCATATAAGAAGGAGAACATCCCAGAGCTTAAATTTCTTGTCTTGGGGGAAGGCTTGTGTTGTCCTCTCTATGATTCAGAAGAAACTCTCATCAAGCCCATTGCAGAACTAATCTCAGAGAAGATTCAGTACACACCATGTACAAACAATAAAGATAAAATCAGCACTCCTGGGTTCCTGAAGAATCTGGTGGAGAAGAAAGTGTCAGTGTGGGTTCAGAATGCCTTTCTGGCACTGCAACTGAAGGAGGGACAGGAATATGTTGTCGAAAACGACAATGTCTGTCCAGTGGATTTCAGATCCACTGGTATTGTAGAACTGAATAAAAAATGGGGTGATGGTCTGCAGCAGTTTGTTGAGATCAAACACCAAATCAAACTGAGCACCATTTCAGTAGTGACAAACTACATTTCTAACATCTCCTTTTTTGAAAAGTATGATGGGAAAATATTTGGAACAACAGGGACACTTGGGAGCAAAACAGACATGCAGTTTCTGCAGGACCTATATCCAACTCTCTCTGCCTGCAAAATACCAACATTCAACAGGAAGAAGTTATTTGAGGTAAAAGGCACTCTGAAGATCTCAGCTGAAGAGTGGAAATCTGAAATAAAACGTGTGGTCATGGCTCAGATTTCCCCAAATTCACTCAATGATGGAAGAGCAGCCCTGGTGATCTGTGAAACTATCAACAAAGCCAAAGAGATCCATGAAGAGCTGAAAAGCATCGCCCGAGGTAAAGTTATTCTCTACTGCCGCAGTGACCCAGACAGTTTGAGCAAAATAGATGAGGAACTGCTTCCTGGTGATGTCATTGTAGCCACAAACCTTGCCGGGCGTGGCACAGACATAAAAGTGTCCAAACAGGTTAACAACAATGGAGGATTATTTGTGATCCTCTCCTTCCTTTCTGAGAACACAAGAGTGGAACTGCAGGCGTTCGGTCGAACAGCCCGCAAAGGTAAACCTGGATCTGCTCAGATAATCATATCCAGTGAACACCTGCCGCAGTCTTTCAGGACAGTGTCCTGTCTGGAGGAAGCTAAGAGCACAAGGGATAGACTTGCAGCAGAAAATATAAACCACATGAAGAAGGATGTGACTGAGTTGAAACTGAGGGAGGATCTGTTCTCAGAGTACTGCAAAACTCTTGAAGATATTCACAAGAACACAGATGGAGATAACAAACGAGTTGTTGTTGCCATCATGAATGAGTTCTGGGGGATATGGCTGCAAACTAAGTCAGAAGAAATTGACCAGCTGAAGAGAAAGGAACTGGAAACAAGTTTGAAAGATGATTTGGCATGGGCCAAAGGTCAGTCTCAAAGTCAGACTTCACCCTGTTCTAGCATTTACCACTACAACAAGTTTGGGAATATTGCGCTGACTGAAAAACAATGGGATGTCAGCACCAAGCTGTTTGAAAAAGCCATGAAACTAGATGAATGTTGGGCAGCCATAGCTTTTTACAGTCATGCATACTGCACTTTGAAGCAGAGGAGTCCAGGTTACCTCACCAAGGCCAGAGATGATCTCAGGAAGGCACAGGAGTCTCTGAAGTATCTCAGTGAGGAACCCATGGTCTGTCTGCAGTTAGTAAAAATGTCCTCTGCAGAATCAGCCAACAGTGACTCAACCAGCCTTGAAAAACAGTTAACAAACAGGTGTGTGATGCTCAGTTACTTTGATAAAAACATCAGTGACGTGATCCAAAAGCTGGATATGATAAAAGAAAAAGAGACAAGAGAGAATGAACAAATACATGCGGAGGCCAATAAATCATCAGTTTTCTCTCTGGTGCAGAGCGCAGATGAAGATCTCCAACTGGAAGTCTACAACCTCTACAATCAAGGTCTGAAATATGTTTTTTCTGTGGAAGAGGAGCCTCGCTTCCAATGGGAAGCTCTGCTGGTGTTCTCTCTTGGAGTTCTACAGATTATTGCAGGTGCACTGCTCATTGGATTTACGGTTGGTACATTAGCTCAAGTTGGCATGGGACTCCTCTCTGAAGGAATATCAGACTGCATCTCTGGCATAGAGTCCATGGTGACAGGAGATTTCAGCTGGCAGTCATGGGCCACAGAAAAAGCCATTTCTATTGGTGTATCTCTCATTTCGTTTGGAGTTGGAAAGCTGATTGCAAAGGGCTTCAAAGGTTCTAAAATGGCAATTAAGGGTTTTGGAACAGTTTCAAAATTTCTCTCCGGGCAGGCTAAAGACTGTTCAAGTGTAGTCACAAAGACATCTATGAAGAATGTACTAAAACTCACTGCTAAAAAAGCAGCAGAGGAAGTTATTATGTATGGAGTTGGGAAGGCAGAACAGAAAATACTGACAGAAATACTAGACACAATCAAAAATATGGTGAAAAGGAAAATTGTTGAAGACGTGAAAGCGAACATGGAAAAAGAGCCCTTAGCTACATTAGTAAATGTCACTGTCCTCTCACCTGTTGAAGATAAAACTCAACTTAATGATCTCCTGAAGCACGAGAACAGAAAGAGTGAACTGCTGGACATTTTCAGAGTGTTAAGTAACACTGCATTACAGCCAGTTTATGAAGACCTTGGCTGGCAGAACAAGCTCAACTCATCCATCTTCACAGTGATGGACAGCATTAAAGCAAAGGCCAAAGGAAGAGCACGAGAAATTCTGACAGCCATCCAAACTGTCCACATGGGGGTGCTGGCAGGAGACGCCATCAGTGCAGCGCTCTGTCTCTCTGGCACATTTTTCTCAAATCTCCACAAAGAGCTGAATGAATTTAAAAAAGGTAAACATTTTTCAGAGGAAGTGCTTGTAACTGAGCTATCTGATTCAGACACTGAGATGCTGAAAGAATTCAAGCAGGATTTAGCCGACACCATCAGTGTTCTATTGGCTGATGCTTTGGTAGAAGTGTTCCACCAGAAGTTCTCCAGTCACATTGTTTCTTGTGTTCAAAGTAAAATAAATGGTGCCATTCGTGGTCAGCTCAGATCTGGTTTAAAGACTGACAGAACAGAGGAAAAACTCAGAGCTGCACAGAACAACAGATACATCGCGTACATGCCAGTTGACCCTGAACATACAGGAGAGGCAGGTGAACTCTCACAGTCACATGCTGAAAAGATCAAGAACCCAGAGACTGCAGGAACCCTTCTTGATATCAAAGTCTTATCAGAAACCTCTGGCATTAAAGTTGTCATCCTAACAGAGGACAGCCATGGCAGACTTACCAAAATGCATCAGGTGAGCCCAGGCACTGGAACCCCGACTGGAACTGTGACACTGATCTATAGACCACAGAGTGACCAATACCCAGGCGGTCATTATGATGTGCGCATCAATAATGAGACACTGAGCATACACAGTGAGGGCAAGGGCTGCCTATTTCATGCTTTGGCACGAGGCATGAAACCAGACGCCAAAGAAAGTGAGATTTCTGTGGAAGCACGCCGCCTCCGATCTGTGGAGGCCGATGCCCTCCTCAGACAGCCAGGCCAATGGGAGCCTTTCATCAAGCGAAAAGTTTGGACTGAAGCGATCAGAGGAGGAGACTGGTACATGGCAAAGGGAGCTGCACAGAAAAGAGTGAAAAAAGTAAAGGAAAATGAAAATATACTTCAGCTCGAGGTTGGAAAAGTAGCACGATACAAAGAATGGAAAAAAAATGCAATTCAAAATCGAGGAATTGGAGAATTTATGAATGCAGATCATCAGCCACCAGTGAATAGTATACTGGAAGCTAGAAATATGAACCAGAATAGCAAATTAGCAGAAGCTATGCTTGAAGTGGCAACAAACTCATCTCCTTTGGATCCCAACCTGATTCCCAAAGTCTACAAAAATCATGGCTATAACCTTCCAACTGTTTATGTGCCTAAAGAAGTACATATGGAGTTTCCCAGTACAAAATCACAAGACTTCAGAACAAAACTAGCTAAAACCATAGCCAAAGATGATGTTGTGGGTGCCTTCAAACTGACGTGCTTAGGTGCAATGCCGAGATCCATGTTGGATAGCAGCCAAGGCTTCCCAGACTTTCAGGACGACCCGATGAGTCAAACCAGGCTTGCCAGTTTTAAAAACAGTTATCAGCAACACAGTACAGCCATGGCACAGGAATGGTTCAACCTGCTGGAACCTAAGGGAGTCATGACTAAAGACCATCTTAGCAGCATTACTGACTGGATCAACACAAGAGGCTACAACGATCAAAATGATCGACACAGGAACAAAGTCATTAACCTCCTGCCACGAAAAGGTAACATCACATTTATAAATACCAACTTGAAAAAAGCTGAGACTCAGTTCAAAATGTAAATAAAAACAATACAATGATTTGAAAAATATTTTCTACCTTTATTCAATCCAGTATATAGTACAAAGACAAGATATTTAATATTCAACCCGATTGACTTCATTGTTTTTTGTAGATATGCAGTCATTCTGTTGGGACAGGATCATGTGAGATACATCAGCTTTTCTTTTAACACTCAGTCAGTGTTTGTGAACTGAGGACATTTATTGTTAAAGTTCTTAAACCCAGAGAGAAAACATTGAAACATTTTTTAATCTGTTGCACAATTTGTCAGTGCACCATCATCACCACCATTTGATGTCCCTTTAGTACCCAAAGACGATACTGTCATCTGTTACAAATTCACTTTTTTACCTGCAGAATGTTCCAGTCAGGTGTTTATGGAACATTCCAAC